>LPNX010709055.1:370009-463711 GCA_001517045.1 Pseudotsuga menziesii
AGTAAATGGCAGAAAAAAAATATCAGTAAAGCATTCATTCATAAAACAGAGCAAAAAGCATTAATTTTTTTTTATATAAATAAGAATTACTGAAAATTTGTTTAGTCACTTCCTTTTTACTTTCTTCTCTTTAAATATTTAGTTAGAGTCACATCTTCGGGAATCTGATCATCGGTATCCCTACTAGTCTGCTCAGAAGGTTGAACTTCAGGCAAGGGGCGATGAATTTCTGCAATAATGTCAAAATATTTCATTCATATATTTATATTTTGATAAATACGAGTAATTCATTAAAAAAAACATTATGAATGTGTGTTTTTAGCTACCATGTGCACATCAGCATGTTCAACATTATCTCGTACTAGCCCAACCTGTTCTGTGTTATGATCTGCAGCTACATGCTATGTAGTTGAATTGTGTAGAATTAGAATTAATGTTCATCATCTGCAATGGTCTATAAAAAATAGTAGCACATTAATAAATTCATTACCAGGATGAGAAGCATGATCTCCGTTTGGTTGGTCATGTACTTCATCCTCGACATGAACGGGATCGTTACTTTCCTGCACAAAAAGGAATAAATAATTTACGTTAGTTTATTTATAAGGAACAAATTGCATGAGCATTAATAAATTATCATTTAACTATACAGTTTTCACATACCTGGGCACCAGATGGATCAGGAGAAGATCATGCAGTATTCACAAACAAGCTTCCAACGGGACATTGTGTGCACCAAATGGAGTTTATATGTGTCAGTTGTGGCCCTCGAAAGATGAACATGTATCAACTAGACTTATAGGGGCCCACATCCCATTTTCCACTTCATCTCCTAGGGTTAGGATTTTTCCCTTAGTTCATCACTTTATTTTATAAGGAAATTTTCAACCTATTGTAATGGGCTTCTTGTCTGAGCGTAGCTAACACATCTCTCTTCCAATATAAGCTACCACCATTCTCGCTAGTTGTATTGCTTTTCAAATTACAATCTTTATCCATTTAATTCTTTAACATAATTTGGGTTTTATTGTACTATGTCTCTCTCTACAACATCTTTGTGTGTGTTTCCATTTTTTTATATTTCTTGCCTCATTTCGTTCTATGATAAATCCAGATCATACACACTAATGACATTTATTTAATCCAAATACTCCATGATGTAGAATGTATGTCGATGCATATTGATAAAGATTTTCTTTGACTTGATGACTTGGATTCAATGAAAGTAATATAAGCTAATTATGTGCTTACCTTGTCCAGGTTTCTTTGAGATATTGTATGTTTTGTTCCCCATTATTGGAAATTTCCTACTAAGAGTATATGATGAGGGTTTATGTTACGTAAATAATTTCTTTGGATTGTATATTCAAAAGGTATTGACAATGATAAAAAAAATTATAAATCGATTTTTTTTAAATGACCATGATACACAAATAATATATGATCAAAATGTGTAGAGTGAAAATGATGATTAAAAATTGATAACATTGAAATTATACATTGATCATTTGAGAGTAAACTAAGCTGAATTGTTATTGAATAGAGTAAATGACTTGGTATGGGTATCTTTAGAGTGCACTGGTGTGATTGTTCATCATGGTAGTTTTTTCACCAATGCAATTTATTCGCTGTGGTGGTTTGTTTACCAGCATGATTCATTAACCATGGTTTTTTGTTTACCACAACATTTCACTCACCGTTGTGGATTTTCCTCCGTGGTGGACTGGTGGTGCACTCACCATTGTATTATAGTTTTGTTATAATATGTCCACTATTATTGGACGTGAGTTATTCATGCAAACATGGAATGGAGATACTTTTATTATTATATTTAATTCCTATATTTTTAAGGGTACAAAAATTTCTTTGATTTAGTATCACACTTTAGCAACAAAGAAATCGAGCTAGTACTGTAGTTAGGTGATCAAAATAAACAAATCACAAATTTGCCCGCCTTGTTACCACTCCTCCCCACTTTGTAAGGCTACATCCCTATTTGTTCTTGTGTTATATAAAGAGGTCTGGTGTGTAAGAGAATATACGTAGTTTGTTCTTTTGTTATATGTGAATTCGGTTTTAGTTAATATAATTCGTTACTTTATTATGCCATGGAGTAATTTATTATATTGCACATTCCTTGGATGTGCATATAAGTACATATTGTATGCATTGTCACCAATTTGTTGCAGGATCATGTATAGGCCATACCTAATTGGATTTATTTTCTGGTATTGATTTCCTTAAAAATGTTGTTTCTATAAATGTATTTTCCCACCTAAAAGGGATATGACTTGTATGGAAATCTTAGTGCCTTAATGTGTTTGAGATAGTTGTATTGAATTTTTTACCTATTCCTAAAAATTGGGTAGGTACATAATAAATGTTAATTCTTAATTTTATTAGTTTATTAATGCATGTATTGGTTATATCTTTAATAGAGGATATGAATACAAGTGTCTTAATGCTTCTTCTTTTAATAATAAACCCATAGGGCATGAACTAGAGTGCAATTGACTAGTTTTGTTTGGCCATCAATTTTGGGGTGGAACATTGTTCAAAAGTGTAATTGGAAACCCAACAAGTTCCACAATAAATTCAAAACTTATTGGTATGTGGTTAAGCAAGTTATGAAGGGATATGTTGTAGCTATGTTGAACATAAGGAATCCTCCTCTCATCCATTATGTTTGGATGTTTGGGAGTTGTGCATTCTTAGTATATGCATAATCATCAGGTTGGCTTCCTCTGTTTTTCCACCAGTTTGGGGATGGAAGGTATTATATTTTCTCAACTTGGTGTCCATCATTAACCATAGGTTGGACTGTAGGCTGTCAAAGCATTAATCAAGCCAGATGACAATATTAACCATCCAAAAAGGCGTTATTTATACTTGTATTTGTCTTCTATACATTGGTGTTCTCAATTGCGATTAGGTGGTAGCTTGACTTCATATTAATCTTACTAAATAACTTGGAATGCTTAAATTGATCAAGAAGATCATCAATTCGGGGGATTGGGTATATATTGATTCTTGATAATGATTTTGTTTAGGGCTCTATAATCAATACAAAAACACCATGCCACATCCTTATTTTGTGTTGTGATATGAATTCATTATCCAAATATTTGATATTATTCGTGTGTATTTCACAAATAGGTTCTATCCCCGCTCTCCAGGGATGTGGGGGAGAAGCCCCCCATGAGAAGTTTTATAGACCCTTCTAGTGTATTTTAGTTCATTATGGAACCCCTATGTATTATATAAAAGGGAAGTGACAATGGGCATTATATCACAAGAGAAGAAATAAAATTAACTACCTAAAAGGGAATTGACAACTGGCATTATAGACCATATCTAATTGGATTTAGTTTCTGATATTGATTTCCTTAAAAATGTTGTTTCTATAGATGCATTTTCCCACCTAAAATGGATATCCACTTGTATGGAAAACTTAGAGTGCATTAATGTGTGTTTGAGATATGTGTAGTGAATGATTTACCTATTTTTGAAAATTGGGTAGGCACTTAATAAAAGTTAATATATAGTTTTCTTCTCTAGTTCATAAGGGGTTAGAAAATTATATACATAGCAAACCTTGAAAGGAAGAAATTAGTTTCTTAATGCATGTATTGGTTGTATCTTTACTAGAGGATATGAATACAAGTGTCTTAATGCTTCTTCTTTTTTATAATAAACCCATAGGGAATGAACTAGAGTGCAATTGACTAGATTTTTTTTGGCCATCTATTTTGGGGTGGAACATTGTTCAAAAAGTGTAATTCAAAACCCAACAAATTTGGCAATGAATTCAAGACTTGGATGAGAATTACGAGTCCTTTTCTAATAGAATGGAACTTGGAAGCCCAAAATGTGTCCAAACCCATGAGCAAAATAAATGTTCATCTTGATGATTGGTGGTGATCTTGGTGCAAGGACTTAAAAGGGCCATCTTTTAAAAATACACACTGCCACAAAAACACATTCATACTTGTGAAAATTCATTGGGAGGCCACTAATGTAGTCTATAGAGATTGGTTTCCAATGGTGGGTAGTATTGGAAGAATTCAATACAATCCTAGATTGCGATTAAAGGACATCACTTGGTTTCATAGAGAGCAACAACAAATGGTTGGAAAAAATAAATAACCCTATATGTTTTGTGACATCTTAAAGGACCCAAAATTATTACAGTGCATGCTAAATCATGTTCCTTTTAAAGAAAATGAGATAAGCTTCACTATTGGGAAAATAGAGTTTATCCATACTATAGAGCCAAACCATAATAGATAGTATATTCTAAGATGTTGTTTGGAAGATCTATGTAGGATTTCTTAATGTGTATGCTACAATTTCGAAGAATGGATTTGTTTCATACAAATGTTTCTAATGTTCATACGAAGATACTTGGATATCTACAATATTGAGTGCATGAATTAGTGGATGGTTGAAGGGATGAGTGACCTTATTGAAGGAACCCTTATTTAATTTAATGAAGAGGTGAAATTATTCGATATATGAAATAAATTTGAAATGGAGCATATCATGTATATTTAATGATTCACAATTTTAAAAGATCAATGTTTGATGGTTCGCATGTAGAATCATCTCCATGCCTAATAGATAAATGTGACAATGCTTGAGATATGGAATTAGAGCATAGAATTCCCTATCATAAGAGTTATAATTCCATTTACCACTAAATAATTATCCATAATTATATACAATTGATTGTTTTCCTTGTTTAAGGACATTTCCTATAACTTAGTGGGAAGCATTTGTTTCCATCTATATTTTGTTGAAGATTAGGCAAGAAAAGATCTAGTTCAAACAAAAGCGTCGTCTTAATTATTGTGAACGAATAAGTTGTCTATTGCAATAGTCCACCTAACATTTTTAAAAATGGAGAGAATGTAATGATTGGAAAATGCCAAAAATGTGTTTAATGAATTTTTTATAAGATTTCATACCACTAATAAAGTTCTTATTTTCTACAAAAGAAGTTGAAACTATTCATTGTGACAAGGATGTACTTTTGTGGGTCAACAATAATACATGGTGTATCAATGAGAAACTCTAGATATTGGATTAAGGATTTTCCAAAGAAAGAATCATTTTGACCTGTAGCATTTTTTTACATGGCAATTCTAAAACTATTTGGAAATGTTGTACATGAAACTGCATAAGTGTAATTGAAGATTAAGATGTATTCAAGGTAGATTACCACAAATTGGCTAAGGTGTGGATGAAATATATTGTTAATGATGTGTATAAATGTGGCATAGGAATGTAGATTTTCACGTTATTTCCTGTGTTAATGAATGATTGGATGTTGTGTGGAATGTTTAATTGTTAATGTTGAATGTTGGTTAAATCACATTATTTAGGTTTATGGTTTGAATGAATGTTTAAAGCATTGTCGACATGTTATGTATGATTTCATGGTTAATCTACTAAGTTACAATATAAGTCGCACATTGTTCATGATAAGTAAGGAATCAGCTGCTCCACACAATTGCACCAATTGTTAAGTGGTTAAGGACAAGGTTGCATCGCGCGTCAGTTGTGGAATGTGAAAAATTCTTTCCACCACACAAGAACTTGCATCTCATTGGAGACTATGCAATAAATGTTATTTATTATGTAGATTTTCTTGTCAATTTTAGTCTTAGAGGAGTGAGACATCGATTATTACCAATGAGTTATGGCCTTACATGGCATACCTCAGTTGTCTCTTGGTGTTTTCATTAGTTGAGAGGAACTATTTCTTTAAGGTGTGATTCCCCCATTGTTGTTGTTTGACTTTAATAGTTTTCACCATTTGGATGGACATCCTTAAGGTGAATTAGAAATAGATAAGTTCTACATGTTTTTTTTGTTATTTTTGCTTCTTAATTTTTAATATTTGTAAAATAATTAAAAAGGAAAATATTAGTCTCACTAAAGATTTCATGTATAACTAAGGGAAGAAAATCCTTGAAGTGACTACCTACCCAACCTGGTCAAGCTTGGTTTGGATGTTACAACTTAGAGATTTCGTGATTACGATAGGATTAGTTCATTGACATAGCATGGTTTTCAAGGGTTCTTATCTTACAAGTGAATTTCAAGTTTTGGGTTAGATTAGGTTTTATTTTGAGCTATGTATGCATAGAGTAAGTTTTTTCCAACAACATTTATTTCCAGTTGTTTGTTGGATTTAGTATTCCTCTTAACTGGTGCGTTTAATTCTTAGATGTATGTGTTTGTTTCTAGCAAAGTGTGGTTTTCAACAACAACATTAGTCTCTGCAAGAGAAAGATAGTAGGTTTAAGATTTTTTTCCTTTGTTACAATTAGATTAGGTTATATTAAGGAAAATTATCATCTAAATATAATCCAATTCACTTACAATTTTCAACTTGGCACATTTCCTATGGTTTATTTTACATTATAGGTGTTTTGAATGAGTTCTAATCTTAAAGTAATAAACTAAAAACAAGAATTCAATAAATTTTGGATTCATATATTGATCCTATCACTCATTTCCAAATGTTACATCATAACCTTCACCATTGAGCCTTTCATTGAAATTATGAAATGTGATTTCATGAATTGGAACAGTTATAACCTTATTTTAGGCCACCCTTATCAATATGAATATGATGAAAACATAGGAGAGCTCTGATACCATGTAGAAATAGCAACTATAAATGTGAGAATAAATCACAGGAAGTAGACCTAGCTACAGGATAATTCTCACAAGCATGCATAAGGAAAATAGAGAGAAGATTAAAGAGAATGAATACAAGAGAAATGAAGAGTGATCCAATATATTTTCATGTATTATTGATCAACAAAATGTTAATTAAATTATACATCCTTCATAGGTAAATTCAAGTTTCTTAGGAGATAGCTCATGCTAGCTCGAAAAGAAGACTTACCAAATATGATAAACCCCCATAAGTGGCTAAAGCACTTTCCAAATCTATCAAGGACCTAACGAATTTGATGAAACATGAGTTAGTTGTCATCAGTGATGGAAAACCATGCTAAACATGGAATATGGAGATAAAATCATGGAGTACAGGTTGGAAACAATAGATAGCAGTTTCCTAGTTGACTAGCTTTACCTTATCCACTGAAAAGTAGGATAAAAGAAGGATCTAACCAGAATCAAGATAAAGGAGCTCCTGGGGTATATATGGAAAGTGTTGACCAAGTGGTGCAAGTGGATTCCAACTATCTAGGACAGTAGGTAGGAATTTAATCAATAAATATTACGTATTGTTATCCTAAGTATGAAGTGGGTTTATAATATCCCAATACCCCCCTTTAAGTCTAACTTTATTATGATATGTACGAAATAATAAAATTCATATAGGTGCATATAGGTGTATATAGGGCCTAGCAACAAGGCTATGGTCACCCTTTACAATTATTCATGTCTAGAAAATATGAGAAAAGAGGAA
The DNA here is from genome assembly GCA_001517045.1 of Pseudotsuga menziesii. NCBI lineage: Eukaryota > Viridiplantae > Streptophyta > Pinopsida > Pinales > Pinaceae > Pseudotsuga > Pseudotsuga menziesii. The sequence goes on from LPNX010709055.1 coordinate 377,457, forward strand.
AAACAACATGGGGAAAATCTTCCCTCAAGAAAGGAAAAGGCACAAAATTTGAATAACATGTATTCAATATGTATTTATATTCACTTTAATGATCTGAATGAATTACTTCTAGTGAAATACTTTGATGAAGAAATTGTGAACTCCATGATCATGATGCATTAGATTGTAGAATCTGCAAGAAAGAAGAGGAGAGACTCATTGTATCTCATCATCTGATGAAGTAGTGGCATTATCTGAATTCTTATTGATGCTAACAAAATATGATCTAAAAACACAATCTTAAAAGGAAAATAGATATGTGCATAATCCTTCCCAAAGAGTACAAAAATTAAGACAATCGGTAACACAATCAATTCCTTGTATAGCTACAAAATGGTGATGTGAATCACATATCTTTGTTCCAATCTAATGTATCACCTTCCCAAATAGGATATGAGGATGAAAATACTCTTATATATCATAAATATTATCAAATGGAACAACAAATACCAAAGGTTTAGTGTCTCCATGAGGATACGGGGTTAGAGTACGAAAAGTATGAGCAACTGGGGAAACCAAATGCGTATAATAATTTGAATGATGGATGGAATTGATATCTAAAACATAGGTGTTTAGAATATATAAAAAAATGTGTAATATAAATCCAATTATGACTAAGTTCATGTATAACCATCTAGTAAAAAATAGGCAAGACTTGAAACAATTAGATATAAGTAACACTGCATAAGAAACCAATGAGGAATCGCCTAGTGAACTTGGGTTTTGTATAGTCTTAAGAGTATTCAAAGGTATGATATATGGTATAGATGTTGTCATAACATGCATATCAGAATTCAAACATGCTTCTAAATAATAATTATTATCACTTGAATGAAGTGACGAAGAGATGCTTAAAGACAAGTCTGGATCTAGTGAAAAATCATAAGTATTGGGAGATGAATCTGGGAGACTAATAGGTGGATTATTCAAGAAAGAAACTAAGATTTCTGATTCTGATATATCAGAAAATGAATCTATATCATATATATGAGGAAATTATTTTACTCTGGCACTCAAGGCATAGTTTATATCACCTTGGAACTGTGCACTATGACAGTGTTACGAGGAATCAACAAGCTTCTCCAGCTCATATGATATTTCGATGTAATGCTTCTCAGGAAGATGAGACATGATGTACATATTATTATTGAAATGTGTCTTCTCAAGATGAAATCCCTTGATACAATATGAACACTTGGATGTACTTCCTTTCTTGACTTTCTTCATTGAACCTTCATAAGTAGGCTTCAAACTTTCATCCTTATTATCTGACTTTGGCTTCTTCTCTTTCACAATTTGTTTCTCTTTTGATCTTGAATTATTATTTATTTGAAATATAAGAGCATGATCCTTTCCCTTGGAATATCTAGGAGAACCCATCTTGATCAATTTATATTTCTTTGTTGTCAATGAATCAAAGAATGTACTCAAAGGAGGCATTTTCCAGCTAGAAATAGCAATCCTAGTAGCATGAAAAGTAGACACAAAAACTACGTATTCATGACCCAATTTTAATAGGATGGAAAGGATCAATTGATCTTCCTTTTTCTCAATCCCACATTGCTTGATAAATTGAACAAGTGACTTGAATTTGGTGAATAAACCCTCAATAGAATCGAAACTATTTGGACTCAATGAGAATAACACATTTTCAAATTGATGTTCTTTTATCTCATCTTGAACTCCAAAGAGAGACTCAAGTTTGGTCCATACTTGGTTTGGAGTGGTCAACGCATCTATATGAAAGAGTAGATCAGGAGAAATATAGAGGAAAATCAATCCATAGGCTTCATCCAACCTATTATGCCAGTTATCTTTCTCAACAACAGAATTTGGTTCATTTTCTAAATCTATAGAAACTCTGTAGAGTCCCTTACTGCGCAACAAAATGTCAATTTTGGATTTCCATTCGTGATAGTTGAAGGGGTTCAGGATCATAGCTGAAGAACAATCCATACTGAGATGTTGATGCGCTCAAGAAGATACTCTCTGCAACCTGCACAAATAAAACTAGGAGAAAATCTTGTAAGCTCGATTCAATCTCTTCTTCAAAGAGGAATAGGAGACTGGATGTGCTCTGATAGAGAGAAAATATAACTCCTCAACTTTGTAAAACTTAAGGAAACTTGCACTCATATAAACTTAACATCCTGTGGCCCTAATACCATGTATTAGAGCTCTAATACCGTGTAGAAATAACAGCTCTGAATCTAAGAAGAAATCACAAGAAGTATATCTAGCTACATGATAATTCTCACAAGCATGCACAAGGAAAATGGAGACAAGAATAAAGAGTATGAATACAAGAGAAGTGAAGAGTGATCCAATATATTTCCATGTATTATTGATCAACACAATGTACATTAAATAATACATCCTTCATAGGTAAATTCAAGCTTCTTAGGAGACAACTCATGCTAGCTCATAAAGCAGACTTACCAAATATGATACACCCCCATAGGTGGCAAAAGCACTTTCCAAATATGTCAAGGACCTCACGAATTGGATGAACCATGAGTGAGTTGTTATGAGTGATGGAAAAACATGCTAAACATGGAATATGGAGATAAATCATGGAGGATGGGTTGGAAACAAAATATAGAAGTTTCCTAGTTGACTAGATTTACCTTGTCCACTAAGACGTAGGATAAAAGCAGTATAAAGACATAATATACATGAAGGTGCAATTACTAATTATGACAATCAATAAATTTGGAAGGATCTAACTGGAATCAAGATAAATGTGCTCCTGGGGTATATATGGCAAGTGTTGACCAAGTGGTGCAAGTGGATTCCAACTATCTAGGCTAGTAGGTAGGAATTTAATCAATTAATATTATTGTTATCCTAAGTATAAAGTGGGTTTATAATATCCCAACATAAAATTGGTGAAAATATAAGAGTAGACTTGGAACTTCCATCCTCACTTAAAACACATCAAGTGGTAAAAAATCACATTTGCTACACCAATCCCCACTTCATCTTCACCCCATATTCTATTTGGAATTGCTACTATCAAAATAGTGATCATAAACAAGATCCCAAACATTTTTTTTTTAATTCACCTAGTTAACAAGGACAATACTTCTTAACCCACAACATCTAGTATAGAAAATTCCTTATACTACTATACCAATGTATTCAAGGAACCTCATATAATCCCTCCTGCATGTTCCATCTAACACTCCATTTTTCTCATATCACAATCAATCCTATTTAATTCCCTAACCTTATCACCTCTCTCCGATGGAGCCCACCAAAATCAAGGCCACCAAAATCAAGGCCTAAAATTAGAAATTTCTCAAAAAGGGACACATCCATCCCAAAAACTTTTTTGTGTGGCTCACTAGCATTCATCATTCCAAAGAAGGAACAAATTAAATGGAGTATAGTCGTTGATTATAGGGTCGTTAATAAAATAACAATAAAGAAATACTATCCTCTTCGCTACATCATAGAATTTCTCGATCACCTCCATCATGCATGATATTTCACTGAGATGGATTTAACATCCAGATATCACCAAATTTGGATGAATCTTTTGGAGAATTGGATAAAAACCTTTAAAACAATTTTGTGATTCTTTCAATACCTTTTGTCATGTCTAATGCCTATGCTACATTTATGCACCTCATTAACGATATCTTTCACCCACGCCTTAGCCAATTATAAATTGAGCACATAGATCTGTATACAAACACACAACTCACAAAATAGATCACGCAATTTACTCAGCAATTAAAGAATGAAACAGTGAAAAAATGGTTTGCAACTGTGAATGCTTTCATTAATCAAAAAAGTAATTAGATAATAATTACAATGAAGTACAATGTCTAAATAAACACAAGAAAATCGAATCCACGTGAGGAAATTCGAATTGATTACAATTTACTTGACTGTAGGTAACTAAGACCTTGTCTAAATCATTATCGGAGGACTCAATGGTTAACTGACCTTGTCTAAATCATCATCGGAGTTCTAAAACACAACTCAAGTGTCTAATTCGGTGTTGACTGAGGTAGGTGAGAAATGTGCCTCTCCTGCATGCATCCATGCAAACCTAGCGCTAACTGAATGTAGAGGACTAGAACTGAATGTAACTGACTCTTAACTTAGCTTGACTAGTCACCAACTCAACTCAACCGACCTTGGTTGGTATTGGCACTCCCAGTTTCTCCTAAATTGTAGGGATTGTTCTAGGAGGCTCCTAAACTGATGCAATCAAGTGCAATCGGTGGCAATAGGCCTCAATTAGTGTTCCCCACACTTTAGTAACTGAAACATGTGCCCCAATTAGGCCAAGTGGACCCAATGGTGCTAGTGACTAAAAATAGACTGGATAGACTCCTGATTTAGACATTACTCCTGATTTAGACATATGACCAAATTGGACAAGGGAGGTTTAATAATCCTAATACTAATTTGTGGTAATCTACCTTGAAGACATCTTAATCTGCAATTGCACTTATTCAGTTTCATTTACAACATGTCTAAATAGTTTTAGAATTGCCATGTCAAAAAAAGATATAGGTCAACAAAATATAGGAGTCTTCCTTTGGACAAAACTCAATCTAATATCTAGCTCTTTTCATTGATACACCATGTATTATCGTTGACCCATAAAAGTGCATGCCTTGTCACAATGACTAGTTTCAACATCTTTTGCAGACAATTTTACAAAAAAATCATTAAACATGTTTTTGGCATTTTTCAATCATTACATTATCTCTACATTCTTAAACTTTTAGGTGGACTATTGCAATAGAAAATTCCTTAAAAATAATTAAGGCAACGCTTTTCTTTTAACTAGATCTTTTCTTGCCTAATCTTCAACAAAATTTAGATGGAAACAAATACTTCCCGCTATGCTATAGGAAATGTCCTTAAACAAGGAAAACAACCTATTGTATATCATTATTGGGGATTATTTATTGGTAAATGGAACTATAAATCTTATGATAGGGAATCCTATGCTCTAGTTATAGATATCAAGCATTGGCACATTTATCTATTAGGTATGGAGATGATTCTACATGCAAACCATCAAACATTGATAATTTAAATTTGTGAATCATTAAAAATACATGATATGCTCCATTTCAAATTGATTTCATATTTCCAATAATTTCACAACTTCATTAAATAAAACAAGGGCTCCTTCAATAAGGTCATTAATCCCATCCACCAATTCCCGCACTCAATATTCTAGATGACCAAGTCTCTTCGTATGAACATTAGAAACATTTGTATGAAACAAATCCATTATTTGGAATTGTAGCATACACATTATTAAATACTACATAGATCAACCAACCAACATCTTAGAATATACTATCTATTATGGTTTGGCTCTACAATATGGATAAACTCTATTTTCCCAATAGTGAAGCTTATTTCATTTTCTTTAAAAGGCACATGATTTAGCATGCAATGTAATAATTTTGTTTCCTTTAAGATGTCAAAAAACATATAGTGATATTTATTTTTTCCAACCATTCGTTGTTGCTCTCTATGAAACCAAGTGATGCCCTTTAATCACAATCTAAGCTTGTATCGACTTCTTCCCATACTACCCACCATTGGAAATTATCTCTATAAACTACATTAGTGGCCTCCCAATCGATTTTCACAAGCATGCATGTGTTTTTGTGGAGGTGTCATTTTTAAAAGATGTCCATTTTCAGTCCTTGCACCAATACCACCATTGATCATCAAAATGCACCTTTATTTTTCTCATGGCTTTGGACACATTTTGGGATTCCAAGCACCATTCTATCAGAAAAAGGACTCGTAATTATCATCCAAGTTTTGAATTCATTGTAGAATTTGTTGGGTTTCTAATTACAGTTTTGAACAATGTTCCACCCCAAAATAGATGGCCAAACAAAGATATTCAATTGCACTCTAGTTCATGCCCTATGGGTTTATTATAAAAAGAAGAAGCATTAATACACTTGTATGCATATCCTATATTAAATATACAACCAAGGCATGCATTAAGAAACTAATTGTGTACTTTCAAGGTTTGTTCTGTATATCATTTGATAACCCATTATGAACTAGAGAACAAAATTAAGCATTAACTTTTATTAAGTGCCTAAATAGTTTTCAGAAACAGGTAAATTATTCACGACAAATATCTCAAACACACATTAAAGCACTCTAATATTTCCATACAAGTCGATATCCCTTTTAGGTGGGAAAATATATCTATAGAAACAACATTTTTAAGGAAATCAATACCAAAAACTAAATCCAATTAGGTATGGTCTATAATGATAGTTGTCACTTCCCTTTTCGGTAGTTAATTTTCTTTCTTCTCTTGTGATATAATTTCATTTGTCACTTCCCTTTTATACAATACATGAGGGTTCCATAATGAACTAAAACACACTAGAAGGGTCTATAATATTTCTCATAAGGGGCTTCTTCCCCGCATCGCTGGAGGGGGGGCCTAGAACCTATTTGTGAAATACAGGCAAAGAGTATCAAAGAATTGGAAAATGAATTCATCTCATAACACAAAATAAGGATGGGGCATGGTCATTTTTTATTGATAATAGAACCCTAAAAAAACACTATCAAGAATCAATATATACCCAATCCCCCAAATTTATGATCTTATTAATCAATTTAAGCATTCCAAGTTATTTAGTAAGATTAATAAGAAGTCAAGATACCACCTAATCTTGACAAAGAATACCAATGTATAGAATACAACCTACAATATAGCTAAGGCCTTTTTGGGTTGTTGATCATTTCATTTGAATTGAATAATGCTTTGACAACCTATGGTTAATTATGGACACAAAGTTGAGCAAATATACTACCTTCCATCCCCATACTGATGGAAAAACAGAGGTAGCCAACATGATGATGATGCATATACTGATAATGTGCAACTCCAAAACATCCACACATAATGGATGAGAGGCTTCCTTATGTTCAACAAAACTACAAAATATCATTTCATAGCTTGATTAAAAACATCTCGTTAAGTTTGGAATTTATTGTGGAACTTGTTGGGTTTCCAATTACACTTTTGAACAATGTTCCACCCGAAAATAGATGGCCAAACAAAGCTTGTCAATTGCACTCTAGTTCATGCCCTATGGGTTTATTATAAAAATAAGAAGCATTAAGACACTTGTATTCATATCCTCTACTAAAGATACAACCAATACATACATTAAGAAACTAATTTTCTCCTTTCAAGGTTTGCTTTGTATACCATTTGTTAACCCCTTATGAACTAGAGAACAAAATTAAGCATTGATTTTTTTAAGTTCCTACCCAATTTACAGGAATAGGTAAAGCATTCAATACAACTATCTCAAACACACATTAAGGCACTAATATTTCCATACAAGTCGATATCCTTTTTAGGTGGGAAAATAAATCTATATAAACAGCATTTTTAAGGAAATCAATACCATAAACTAAATCCAATTAGGTATGGTCTATACATGATCCTGCAACAAATTGGTGACAATGCATATATTATGTACTTATGTGCACATATAGGGCATGCACAATATAATGAATCACTCCATGGCATATGAAAAGAACGAATTCTATTAAGTAAAACCGAATTCACAGATAACAAAATAACAAACTGCATATATGCTCTAACACACCAAACCTCTTTCGATTAGGCCTTGGGGCCCAAAACCGCTAACCTATGTGATTCCTGTGGGTTCGAGCGGTTATTGATAGCTAGGGAATCAGCTGAGGACTGATGCCATCCATAGAAGATCTAGGGCATCATCATTGGTCAAGAAGGGCCACCGGGGCCAAAGGCCACCTCCGTGCATCCCATCCAAGCATTATTTTATGATGCATGCACTCTTTAAGTCTCCATCCGCATGCATGCAAGTCAACTGCAAATTAGAAGATAAAGTGACCTAATTAGGTCAAAGATTAGGGTTTTCGCAGTTGAAAGTTATAAAAGAGGGATAAAGCGAAAGGAGACTTCACTTTTGATTATTATTATTTTGGGAGCTCTTGGATAGCAGCACAACGTGCCGCACAACAGTTGGGGTTGGAGACGGAGTCTTCAGCTAACGAGATTTCGACAGTGAAACACCTGTCCTAGTCTCATTCCGGGTAAGCCATACAGGTTCACCATTTTTTCTTACATTCATTCATAAGTTATCCAGTATATGGTATAGATCGTTGCAGGGACACGTGTACAGCCGTAAGGGGGGGTTTTCAGCCAGAAATCCCTAATCAGTTACAGGGCCTTCAGATCTCAGCTTTACTCTGAAACTTAGGCACCATTCTCATCATCAGCATCATACTCCGGTACCCGGTGATTATCAGATCCTTCCATGCTCATCCGGAGCAGTTATCAGTGATTTCGAGATCTAGGGGGCGTGAGCAGCTGTCTCTCTGGAGCAAGTCGATATCCTGCCTAGAGATCTCATAAATCCTGCATGTACCAGGAATTCTCTCCGAAACGAGAAGGCTATCAGTCCTGCAAATCGACAGCATCATCGGACACCTCCTTCACGGAAAGCGTCACCCTTTTCTGATTGGGGTTCTTGCTGCTGGGGGTTCACCGGAAGCAGAAGAGATCTGCCCATCTCCGATCCAGTTCTCGGTGCTTGCATACTATCTCAAGAGCAGTCTAGCCGGCTTATTAGTGGTAAGTGTTCATTCTATCCCCACAAACCCTAACCCTAATTTTTGCTATAAAATAGGGATTTTTGCATGGCAGTTTGCATGCCCGGTTGTATCAGCATATTTGCTCAAAAATAGAAAATATCGGGATTTGCGATATTACAGTGGTATCAGAGCTATCTTCTTGGCCAACTGTGGGCTTAAGAAATGAAACGTAGATGAATACAGGAGGAGACCCTTTTGTAACCTATAGGAGGAGAAAGAGTAGATACACAGGGGAGTTTGAGGATATCCAACTAGAAGATACCAATTCAGATATGGAACAAACAGGTATACACTCGGATAGGGGAAAAGGAATGGGAGAAGAGGAGGATCGGATGGAGTTTCGCAGCTTAGTCTCTAAATTGCAAGACTTAGCCAAAGGACAAAAATATGTACTCAATGCAATCAACAGATTATCAGCGAAACCAGAAACAGGTATCAACAGTACACCTCCCTCACCGGTAGATCAGGGATCTACTAGCAGTAGTGGAAAGATAGCGTACACTAACATTCAGAATACTCCGCACATATAAAGCAGACCTTCTATTAGTCCTACCATGCCTCACTTCTTAGCAGATACAGTAGTGGGCCCGGTCATGCAGGTAGAACCTAGCGAGCCTTTTGGGGCTTATTTACAGGAGTATAGAGACTTAGGGGAAGAATTTCATGCTGCCATGTCTTTTTCATATTTCTGCAACATGAAGAGTAGAAACAGGCCCAGGAATTTCAACAAGGGTTTCAATCACAACTATGAGCTGCAGAAGACCTTGGGCAGGTTGACCATCCCAAACTTTGATGGGACTCTCGGAGGATCAACGAGGATATGGGTTCAAAAGTTGGATACCTATTTCCAACTCAACCCCATGACAGAGACAGACACCATTAAATTGGCTACACTTCACCTGGACGGAGAGGCTCACGAGTGGTGGTAACACGGACTGGTGACATTGGGTCACAACACCATACATTCCTACGGTGAGTTCACTCAGAAGCTCATAGAGAGGTTTGACAGGAAAGATCCAGAGATAAATTTCAGGGAGTTGGCTCAACTCAAACAGACTGGTAGTGCAGAAGCTTTCATTTCAGAATTTTAGAGGATAGCCATTATGGTAACAGATGTGTCAGACAGCAAGTTGACTATGTTATTCACTGAGGCCCTCACAGAGCCACTACGAGGATGGATGAAAGCCTACAAACCCCTCACTCTGTAGGATGCCATTAGCAGAGCAAGAGATCTTCAGGATTCAGTCCCCAAAAAAAATTCCCACTGAAAACCAATTTTCCTATTAGGGACAAGGACAGGAAACCTTTCCAGCAGGATGTGCCCAAGAAAACTTGGTTAGACGAGGACACTAGGAAATATCTAAGAAGGAAGAAACTATGCTTCACCTGTCAGGAACCATGGGTACCAGGACACAGGTGTGCAAGGAAGGCGAAGGCTCACTACATTGAGGTATATTTAGACAGTGATGAGGATGACTCTGAGCAGGAAGCCACAGAAGAACTACAGGCAGCTGAGGAGGAATCACACCAGGGTGATACACCAAAGGGGGTCATTGCTACATTATCTGGAGTACCAAGATTCCATACTCTAAGGGTCAGGGGAGTAGTAAAAGGTCACAGAGTAGGAGTATTGATTGATGGGGGAGCCACCCACAATTTCATTGACTCTGCTTGGGTATCCAAGAGAGGTATTCAGGCCGAGAAGTTCGAAGGATTCACTGTAGCAGTAGCCGGGAATTCTAGCATGGAGTGCAACTACTGGATCCCAAAATTGAATGTCGCCTTAGGTAACTATCAGATGACAAACTCTTTCTATGTAGTGGATGTTCAGTGGCCTTATTCTATAGGTAAATACACTACAGACTACAGGGCAATGGAAATGGAGTTCTAGGGGCCAGACGGCAAACGGGTAGTTTTGAGGGGCATGAACACTTATCCCCCAAAACTGGTCTCGTCACAGAGGATGGAGGCAGTACTCCGACAGGATGATATAGAATGGCCTACAGAATGTTTTGTCACCTTCAGGAAACCCCCAGAGACCAGCACACAACACCCAAGTGACATTCAAGCCTTGCTACATAAACATGAAAAGGTTTTTCGGGACCTTCCATCAGGTAGACCACCAGACCGAGGTTTTGAACACATCATCAAGCTAGAGGAGGGGACACAAGCAGTCATCACCACTCCTTACAGGCATCCCAAAAGATACAAGGATGAGATTGAGAAAACAATCAAAGAATTACTGGAGCTTGGATATATTCGGCCCAGTTCTAGCCCCTTCACATCCTCAGTAGTACTGGTCAAAAAGAAGGATGGTACATTGCGAATGTGCATCAATTATCGAGCACTCAACAAAAATACCATTAAGAATAGGTATCCCATTCCCAGAATTGACAAACTCATGGATGAGCTTCGGGGAGCTCAATACTTCTCCAAGATCGATCTTCGCTCGGGATACCATCAGATCAGGGTAAGGGACCAAGACATCTCCAAAACAGCTTTTCACTGTCACTATGGTCACTATGAGTTTTTGGTCATGGCCTTTGGACTTACCAATGCTCCGGCCACTTTTCATTCATGCATGAACCACACCTTCAAAGCACAGCTACATAAGTTTTTGCTTGTATTCTTTGATGACATCCCGATATACAGCAAAACATGGGAAGAGCATCTGAAACACCTGGACGAAGCATTGAGTATTTTAGAAGAACATTCGCTTTATGCAAAAATGTCCAAGTGTGAGTTTGGCATGAAGGAAATGCTTTATTTAGGACACATAATCAATGCAGAAGGAGTACATGTTGACATGGAGAAAATCCGAGCTATCAAAGATTGGCCCGCGCCAAAAACAGTTACAGAATTGAGAGGTTTCTTAGGTTTGTGCACTTATTACCGATGGTACGTTAAGGGATTCTCCCAATTTGCAGCTCCCCTCACAGATCTCACCAAGAAAGGAGCGTTCACTTGGACAGATTTAGCACAGAAACCTTTCGAGGAGATGAAGGTTATTATGAGTTCTTGTCCAGTTCTAGCATTACCAGACTTCTCACAACCCTTTGTAGTAGAATGTGATGCCTCAAGGGAAGGGTTAGGAGCAGTGTTGATGCAGAATAATCACCCTATTGCATTTGAGAGCCGTAAACTGAAGAACTACGAGCGCCATTACTCCATATATGACAAAGAGATGCTAGCCATCTTGCATGCTCTCACAAAATTCAGACAGTACCTGGTGGGCAGTAAGTTCAAAATCAAAACCGATCATAACAGCCGCAAGTATTTCCTCGAGCATACGGAACTGAATGAGCGACAGCAGAAATGGGTCAGCAAAGTGCAAGCCTACGATTTCGAGATCGAGTATGTAAAAGGTAAGAATAATGTAGTAGCTGATGCATTATCCAGGCGCTCAGCCCCATAATCTCTCAGTAGTATATCCACGGATTGGAGGGCACTTCTCTTAGTGGAATACTCCAAAAATAAATTCGCTTTCGAATTATTGGACGGGAAAATCCAGGATGACAGGTACAGGATTGTGGATGACATCATCTATTACAAAAACAGGATATACCTCGTTCCAGAATCCACATTGAGGAAAAAGATCATCCAGGCAGCCCACGATTCTCCTTTATTAGGGCATCAAGGTTTCTTAAAGACCTACAGGCATATCAGAGAGAGTTTCTCATGGAAGGGCCTCAAGGGGGAAATTATGCAGCATGTTCGGGAATGTAGCATCTGTCAGCAGAACAAGATTGAGAACACCCATCCAGCAGGGTTACTCCAACCACTACCGATTCCAGAGCAGAAGTGGGAAAGCATCTCCATGGACTTTATTTCAAGCTTGCCCAAGGTTCAAGGGCGAGATTGTTTATATGTAGTAGTTGACAGACTGACCAAGTTTGCACATTTCTTCTCGATATCATCAGACTACTCGGCAGCTCAAGTGGCTAAGTTATTCTTCAGGGAGGTCTTCAGGTTACATGGGTTACCTAAGACCATTGTCAGTGATCGGGATAGCAGATTCATGGGTGCCTTCTGGCAGGAAATATTCAGATTGGTGGGGACCAAACTGGCTACTAGTACGAGTTATCATCCCCAGAGTGACGGGAAAAATGAGATAGTCAACAAGTGGATCGAAGGATATTTAAGGAACTATGTAGCAGGGCAGCAGCGAACCTGGATCAAATGGCTACACCTAGGAGAGTATTGCTACAATACTACCTATCACATGTCTATTAGGATGACTCCTTTTAAGGCATTATATGGTTACGAGGCCTTGGACAATGCATATTTGGCATTTGGAGATAGTAGGGCTCCTAAGGCTAAGGATTGGATACAGGACAATCAGGACATTCTGAAAATATTGAAGGAGAATTTACAAACAGCCCAAAATCAATAGAAGTTGTATGCCGACAAACACAGGATTGAGCGAATCTTTGAGATAGGGGATTTAGTATACTTAAGGCTCCAGCCTTACAGACAGTCCTCATTTAAGAAGAAAGGAGCAGAGAAGTTAAAACCCCGCTTCTATGGACCATACAGAATAATCTGGAAGGTGGGAGAGGTGGCATACGAACTAGAACTTCCACAGGGAAGAAAAATTCACAATGTGTTCCATGTATCTAATCTGAAGAAGACCCTTGGGCAACACATTGCTCCATCTACCTAATTTCCTCCTTTAGATGATGAAGGACTACTGATACTGATTCCCGAACGGATCATACAGACTAGAGAAAGGAAGCTCAGGAACAGAGTAATCAGAGAATACTTGGTTCAATGGAAAGAACTACCGCCAGAGTATGTCACCTGGGAAGGTGAACAGGTATTGCAGCATTCCAGTTTGAAGTTGCTTGAGGACAAGCAATCTCAAGAGGGGAGGACTATAATGTCCTCTTTCAATTAGGCCTTGGGGCCCAAAACCGCTAACCTATGTGATTCCTGTGGGTTCGAGCGATTATTGACAGCTAGGGAATCAGCTGAGGACTGATGCGATCCATAGAAGATCTAGGGCATCATCATTGGTCAAGAAGGGCCACCGGGGCCAAAGGCTACCTCCGTGCATGCCATCCAAGCATTATTTTATGATGCATGCACTCTTTAAGTCTCCATCCGCATGCATGCAAGTCAACTGCAAATTAGAAGATAAAGTGACCTAATTAGGTCAAAGATTAGGGTTTTCACAGTTGAAAGTTATAAAAGAGGGATAAAGCGAAAGGAGACTTCACTTTTGATTATTATTATTTTGGGAGCTCTTGGATAGCAGCACAGCATGCCGCACAGCAGTTGGGGTTGGAGACAAAGTCTTCAGCTAACAGGATTTCGACAGTGAAACACCTGTCCTAGTCTCATTCCGGGTAAGCCATACAGGTTCACCATTTGTTCTTACATTCATTCATAAGTTATCCAGTATATGGTATATATCGTTGCAGGGACACGTGTGCAGCCGTAAGGGGGGGTTTTCAGCCAGAAATCCCTAATCAGTTGCAGGGCCTTCAGATCTCAGCTTTACTTCAAAACTCACACACCATTCTCATCATCAGCATCATACTCCGGTACCCGATGATTATCAGATCCGTCCGTGCTCATCCAGAGCATTTATCAGTGATTTCGGGATCCAAGGGGCGTGAGAAGCTGTCTCTCTGGAGCATGTCGATATCCTGCCTAGAGATCTTAGAAATACCGCATGTACCAGGCATTCTCTTCGGCACGGGAAGGCTATAAATCCTGCAAATCGGAAGCATCATCGAACGCCTCCTTCACTGAAAACGTCACCCTTTTCTGAATGGGGTTCTTGCTGCTGGGGGTTCACCGGAAGCAGAAGAGATCTGCCCATCTCCGATCCAGTTCTCGGTGCTTGCATACTATCTCAAGAGCAGTCTAGCCGGCTTATCAGTGGTAAGTGTTCATTCTGTCCCACAAACCCTAACCCTAATTTTTTCTATAAAATAGGGATTTTTGCATGGTAGTTTGCATGCCCAGTTGTATCAGCATATTTGCTCAGAAATAGAAAATATCGGGATTTGGGATATTACACCTTTTTAGGTGGGAAAATAAATATATATAAACAGCATTTTTAAGGAAATCAATACCATAAACTAAATCCAATTAGGTATGGTCTATACATGATCCTGCAACAAATTGGTGACAATGCATATATTATGTACTTATGTGCACATATAGGGCATGCACAATATAATAAATCACTCCATGGCATATGAAAAGAACGAATTCTATTAAGTAAAACCGAATTCACATATAACAAAATAACAAACTGCATATATGCTCTAACACACCAAACCTTTACATATTTACTTATAAAACAACAATATTTAGAAAAGAAAAAACCTACAAAATTGTTCGAACATAATCCCTCTGGAGTCTGCATTTCCAAAATGTTTCTCTAAAAAACTTGATTTATGCATTATGTGAGTGAAGGGAGACTTAGTCGACCTCTTCCATCTTAATCTCATCCTAGACGGAGGTGTCCTCGTACATGGGCGGCATGTCGACATCGAGCTCAACAGAGGCGTCTTCCTCGATGATGAGGTTGAGCTTGATAACCCTGTGGATTCTTGCAATGAATCTGTTGGTCTCCACCATGTTGAATCCCAAGGTGAGAAGGGTGGTCTCATACAAGAGAATCACTAGATCCTTCAGTGATATTGTGTGCTTGTCTTCCTCTGTTCTCTTCCTGATTTCCTTCATTATGTCATTCTCACGGTTGATCACCATTGTATTCTTGTTAATGTACATGCACGACGACATGGATTTGTCACATAGGGCCTATCCCTTTATTATTCTCTCCATGTTTGTCGTCCACCCATACACACCTATCAAATTGTTTGAATGAAACCCTCTTTGATACCAATTGTTGGAAACCACAATGATACTAAGAGGGGAGGTGAATCAATATCATACACTTAACAAATTTTACCTCATTAATCATGTACCATTATTAATCATAAGAATTCATAAATATCAAAGAACACTACATAAAATATTTATATGAAAACTCAATTTAATGAATTAATAAAACCATAAATTACAATGAATGGTAGAAGACACCAATCTCCAAAAATGGTGTGAACACCCACTCACATATTTTGTAGAAACCTATCTAACAAGGACACCAATCCATGGTGCAAGCACCAAGTGTTAGATTTTTATCATTCAAGCTAGCATTATCTTAGGATCTTTAATTGAGAGAATAACAAGCACAACAATCAAACAGAAGAGACAATGAACACAAAGTTTTTCCTCAGGGAAACCATAAAGGAGAAAACCCCGCAACTTCCTCTGAGATAGAATCAGCACCAAAAGCAAAACCCCAAAAACAGTAAGATGATCTCCCGACAGCAGTAGTCTCTCTCTCTCTTGTCCCAGCAACTTCTTCTCTCTTAGTTATGCGCTACAACTGAGTGTGTGTGAATGTGTGATAAATAGAGAGGCTCACTCTCTATTTATACTAATTCCTAACTTGACAATAACTCACTAGGGGTGACTTCTATAGGAGAGTCTAATAACCATATGGCCACAACTGCGGGGACTTTAACCCTTGATCAATAGGAGGGTTACACACAATGACTTTACATGACTTGTTTACATTATTGAATCTCCCGATAGGAACATCGAGGCATGACATGACTCAAATACATTACAGACACTTCCTGGAATAAACATTGGGGTACAATACATAAGATATACAAGTGAATACATTCCGAAGTTACAATTACATCAACACTCCCTCTTAACTAGGAAGGTATTCTCTCGACACAATTTATCAACACAAGTGTTCTTCTCTATATCATCTGGATCATCATCGAGTTCTTGTCATCTTCATCTTGATATGGATCATCACTCAATCTGGACCATCACCATTGGATCTAGATCATCACTCAATCTGGATCATCATTGTTGGATCATCATCATTGGATCTGGATCATCACTGGACCTGGATCATCACTGGTGATATCTCTTGATTCTTCTCGTCATAGGAATTTCTATGCTAGTTGTAGGCCTAGCCTCCATGTAGGTCTTCTTCGGCACTTATATCTGACCCTAAGTCAGAATGGCCCACCCATCACTTACATCTGACCATGAGAGGAACACATCCAACACCATGTCAGAAAGGCACGCCCAGCACTCACATCTGACCATGGGAGGAACACATCCAAGAACCATGTCAAAAAGGCCCAACACTTACATTCACCAGCATGATAGGACACACCTATTATCATCTGTGAAAAGGCACCGCACTTACAATCACCAGCATGGTAGGACACACCTACTACCATCTGTGAAAAGGCACAGCACTCACAACCACCAGCATGGTAGGACACACCTACTACCATCTGTGAAAAGACACAGCACTCATAACCACCAGCATGATAGAACACACCTACTATCATCTGTGGAAAGGATCAACACTTACAACCACCAGCATGATAGGACACACCTACTATCATATATGGAAAGGCACATCACTTACAATCACCAGCATGGTAGGACACACCTACTACCATCTGTGAAAAGGCTTAGCACTTACCATCACCAGCATGATAGGACACACCTACTATCATCTTTGAAAAGGCTCTGCACTTACATCTGATCATGTGGGAACCAATCCCACAGTCACATCAGAATGGCTCTCAACCCTAGGCTGAGGATTCCTGGTAACTAACCAGATGCCTCCATTCTCCCAAAGAATGGCCTTCAGCACTTATATCTGATCATGTGGGAACACATCCCTCAATCACATCAGAATGACCCTCAGCTCTAGGCTGAGTATTCCTGGTAACTAACCAGGTGCCTCCATTCAGAGAATGGCATTCAGCACTTATATCTGATCATGTGGGAACACATCCCTCAATCACATCAAAATGGCTCTCAGCTCTAGGCTAAGTATTCCTGGTAATTGACCAGGTGCCTCCATTCAAAGAATGGCATTCAGTGCTTATATATGATCATGTGGGAACACATACCTCAATCACATCAGAATGGCTCAGCACTCACATCTGACCATGGAAGGAACCAATCCTCTCACCATTACAAAATGGCTCACGGACTCATCACTTCCCTTTGGAGGGAACCTTGATCTGGAGAACACCAAGCTTCTCCCTGAAGTACTCAAACTTCACTCTAGCTAATGGCTTAGTCAACACATCAGCTATCTATTCGTTCGTTGCAACATACTGGAGTTTCACTGCTACCCTCTACACCATATCCCTGATATAGTGATATTTGATCTCGATATGCTTAGACTTGTCATGGAACACCGAGTTCTCAGACAACTTCACATAACTCTGGTTGTCACAATATATACAAGTAGCATCCAACTAGAGAATAAATAAATCAGATAGTAGCTTCCTCAGCCATACTTCCTGACAACTAGCTGAACAAGCTGCGACATACTCTGCTTCAGCAGTACTCAGTGCCACACAAGACTGTTTCCTGCTAAACCAAGAGATCACACATGATCCCATACTGAAGCAGCACCCTAAAGTGCTCTTCCTATCGATGGCACTACCTGCCCAATATGAATCAACATAACCTTCCAAGTTAATCTTCTGATTCGCCTCATACTTGAGCCCATAATCAATTGTAACCCTTAGGTACCTTAGAATATGCTTTGCAGCAATCAAGTGAACATGTCTCGAATCTCTCAGGAACTAGCTCAAGGTGTTCATAGCAAAGCAAATATCTGGTCTCCTATTCGTCAGGTGCATCAAGGACCCAATCATCTGATGATACATTGTAGCATCAACTGCTTCTGATGAAGCATCACTCAATAGCTTCAGGTTCGATGCCATAGGTATGGTCATGGCCTTGCAATCCATCATCCTAAATCTCTTCAGGATCTCTACCGCATACTTCCCTTGTCCCAGGGAAATTCCATTTGCATTCTGCCACACCTCCATGCCTATAAAATAGTGCATCATGCCCAAGTCCTTCATTTCGAATTCGGCAGCAAGCTTCCTCTTCGTATCAACAATCAACCCATCCATACCTGTTACAAACAAATCATCTACAGACAGTAGGAGTATCATTGGGTTTCCATATTCAACCTTGTAGTAAAGGTTGGAATCTGCTTTACTCTTGGTAAAGCCAAAACTGGATAGGAAACTATCAATTATGTCGTACCATGTCCTGGGTGCCTATTTCAAACCGTCCAAGGATTTCTTCAATTTACACACATGAGTCTCCCTGTCATGTGTCTCAAAACCAAGTGGTTGTTCTACATACACTTCCTCTTCCACTACACCATTCAAGAAAGCAATCTTGACATCCATCTGGTGTATCTTCCATTTCATCACTGCAGCCAGAGAAAGTACTGATATGATGGAAGTGTATCTGGCTACAGGTGCAAAATTTTCTTCATAATCTATTCCTTCTTTCTGGGAGAAGCCACGAGCCACAAATCTTGCTTTATATTTTTCTATGCTGCCATCTGCAGCATGCTTGATCTTGTAGATCCATTTGGAAGTTACAACAGACTTCCCTTCAGGTCTTGAGACAATATCCCAGACATCATTCTTCATGATCGATTGATACTCTTCGATCATAGCATCCTTCCATTCTTTCCTTTCTGTCGCTTCTTCATAGTTGGAAGGTTTTGATCTTCTTTTTTGTATGGTTCTCGATCAAGGCTTTGAATTCCTTGAACTTGCTGAATACTTCATCTTTGTTCTTGAAGAAGTATATCCATGTCTTCCTAGAAAAATCATCAATAAAAGAAACATAGTATACATACCCGCTTAATTGGTAGTGCTCTGTAGTGCACATGTGCAAGCCTTCTATGCCAAAGTTCATTTGGCTCTACTGATTCATGGACCAAAGCTTGTTCTGGTTGGCCCTTCAATTTGTATAGACCTCCTTCTTGTTCCCCAATCACTACTGCATCATCAATAGTCTTTCCCTTTGGCCACATGAGAACTTGGCCATCTACAAATGCAACCCTCATGCCTTTTGCATCTAATGCAGATACGGAGAGGAGGTTATTCTTTAGTCCTAGTACAAACAATACATCCTTCATATTTATAGACCTTCCAGAATCTAGCTTATAGGAGGATTCCCCACTACCTTTTATTGGATACTGGTAGTCATCTCCAAGTTTCACCTTGTGGGGTGATTCATGTTTTGATAGTTTCACAAAGGATTCTTTGAATCCTATCATATGTTTTGAAGCCCCACTGTCTATAAGCCAATCATTGCTTCCATGTGTGATGTTTCCCGTGAGAGCAGAAATCAAAACATATTCTTCATCACTTTCTTGTTTGATTCTCTTTGTGGATGGTTCATGATGGTCTGCAGCATGAGCATGATGTCTTCTCTTGTTTCCCTTCTTCTTGTGAGAGACATTTTTGTTTCTAGGACATTCTCTAGCATAGTGTCCTTTCTCGTCACATGTATAACATCTGATTTTAAACAAATCTCTTCTAGTGTTATCTTTCTGGCGGAAGTGCTTACCTTTGGGGTGATAAGAACTTCTTCTGCTTTTCTTGGAGTGTAATGTGAGAGCTTGATATTCACTTCCCATCTTTTCTTCTCGAGCTACTATCTGAGCTTCTTCTTGTGACCATTCTTCCCACAATCTACTGAAATTGACTAGCTTCTTTCTGGCACAGATCCCTTGAATAAAGGAGTCCCATGATCTAGGGAGATCATTCAAGGTAGTCATCACAATTTTTGCATTCTCTACTTCTTCATCTACCATTTCCAGCTATTCCTTGATCTGAGAGACCCTTGTAAAGTAAGACTGGATGGTTTTCGCATTCTGGATCTTTACATTCTTCAATTGGTTTCTCGAAGTCATCTTCTGATTTATGTTCTTTCCTTCAAATAGTTTGTTCAGGGCATCAAACATAAATTTAGGTGTCTTTAGGGAGGACACATGTGGTATGAGGTGATCCTTGATTGAATCAGCAATAATCCTCTTAGCCATAACCAACTTCTTTTTGTGTAATGCCTTAGCCTCATATCCCTCTGGAACTGGAACCTCTTCATTGATGTAAGAGTCCAACTCATTTTCTTCCAGGACCAGGGAGATCCTATACTTCCAGGCTCGGAAGTTATCAGCTCCCTCAAGCTTTTCATCAAGCTTGGTATGATGAGACATCTTTAACTGAGAACCTCAAATGGAAATACAAAAGATTTATATCTTACCAGGTTAAGATGTCGGAACTGGATCTGGAGCTGTATTTCTGCAGAGCTGGTTCAGGAGAAGATTAGGGTTTGACTTTCCCGGAGTTCTATCCAACCAAAAACTTTGATCTTGATCTCTAAAATTTGATTTTGAGGAGGAGATCAATCCAGGCTTGGGCTCACTCAAAAATTCCACTTCTGTGGAAAGCCCTAATTTTTGGCAGTAGTGTCGGGTCAAAAACTGAAAATGCTCAGAATCAGATTCTGCTTCGACAGAAAGATGTGCCCTAGAGAAGAGAGTTAGTCCAACCCTCTTTTGCTGAAAATCAGTGGAGAGAGATCCAAAAAGTAGTAAGCCCTAGTTTCCGCAGCTGCACAATGTCTTCTTCTCAGGTTAGCTCTGATCCCAAGTTAGATTTTTATCATTCAAGATAGCATTATCTTAGGATCTTTAACTGAGAGAATAACAAGCACAACAATCAAACATAAGAGACAATGAACACAAATTTTTTCCTCGGGGAAACCATAAAGGAGAAAACCCAGCAACTTCCTCTGAGATAGAATCAGCACCAAAACCCCAAAAACAGTAAGATGATCTCCCAACAGCAGTACTCTCTCTCTCTTGTCCCAGCAACTCCTTCTCTCTCAGTTATGCACTACAACTGAGTTTGTGTGAATGTGTGATAAATAGAGAGGCTCACTCTCTATTTATACTAATTCCTGACTTGGCAATAACTCACTAGGGTCAACTTCTCTAGGAGAGTCTAATAACCGTAGGGCCCCACAACTGTGGGGACTTTAACCCTTGATCAATAGGAGGGTTACCCACAATGACTTTACATGACTTGTTTACATTATTGAATCTCCCGATAGGAANAAAATACATTATAGACACTTCTCGGAATAAACATCGGGGTACAATACATAAGATATACAAGTGAATACATTCCAAAGTTACAATTACATCAACACCAAGTTACAATTTGCAAGAACCAACTTGCGAGGACACCAATTCTCTTATGAGCACCAACTCATAACCGGCAAGCACCAATGTGAATTTTCAGGAACCAACCTATCTTATGGATGAGGACACAAATCCTATTGAGAACCAACTCAATTATGTAGGCACTAACCTGTTTGGATGAGGACACCAATCCTCTTGAGCACCAACTCAATTATGCAAGGATCCAACTCGTTAAGTGGATGAGGACACCAATCCTCTGTAAGCAACAACTTACGAAGCAAGAAACAACTTCCTCTCCCAAGCACCACCATTCCACCTTAAAGATAAAGATGTATTGAGGAACAATGTCACAAATATACAACCTTGATTCTATGTTGTTTACATAGTCAATTCATATTCAAAGACCTCTAAAACATGGAGACACTTTATGTCCATACCTTACAAAAATCATATTATCTACTGTAACACTATTTTTCTACTATATCCCTACTTTTATGTTGTAAGTCTACTTCTATATTCCTTTCTCAGTATCATGGCCTCTTGAAGACAATAGATCTATTATTTCTAGATCAACCATTGTAATCTCATAACCCTTTGATTTTGCAGTCACTGAGTGGAGGATCATACCCTTGCAATTTCAGAACTCACCCATATGCTTTGAGATAAGTTCTCATTTCTCATTATCATTCAATCCATACTTGCATCAAAACCAACATTTATCTTTGAATTATTTTATCTTCTCTTTATATTACGTGCCTTAGAGCTCCCTCCTTGCTTCACACACCCAAATTTCATCAAATGGATTTTCTATTTATATCCATCAAGCTCAAAACATGTGGACCCATTGTAATAAGGCTGACTTATGCATTTGGAGATCCAATGTGTAAAAAAGGGGTGTTCTCACTCTTTTTAATTACAAATGCAATATAAATGATGGTAGGGGATCCTAATATATCGATTTAGTTACCCCACCTCGATATAGACTTGGATTTGACATTGACTTATTCTCATGGCTTGACACTTCATCGTGACATGTCATCTGTTATACCAATGATGACACTTCATCATAATGACAATAAAAAATTTGGCCTAAGCCTTACAAGAAATACTACTAAACATAAGTAAGCCACACACAAGTGAAGCACTCCACTCCTATAGTACAAGTGTAAAGCTTCATTAATGATGTCATGCATAATAGTGAACCAAGTTAACGTAGATATTTAAGGTAATTCCACACAACTCCATCTCGATCCTCCACTTAATCCATCCATCCTCCAAAGCCAAGTACTCCATAGGGGAATATACCCCCTACATGAACACTATCAAATCCCTAGGCATCATCGATCCATATCCAATCCTTTTAACATGAAATAAAGCCACCACATTCCATATAGGGCTTGTATTCCTCCTCCACAATGCACACTTGTCCTTAGATATTATAGGATGTTCAATCACCAAGTGAATCATTTATGTGTTTGTCATATAGGGCATCCACCTTCTAGGAAAGAGATATCTAATTCCTTAGGGAATAAAACTAAGCTAGTGCATTTGAGGTATGGAATCCTTTAAGCAAGATATCGCAAGTGTGCATATCCATGTCTATCCATATTTGATGATACAATCCATCTCATACCATCCAAGGGTTAAATATACACCATGTACCACAAATATCATGAAGCACCCCAAACATGGTCTAAGAACTTTTAGAGTAACCCAAAAGTAACACTCCCTCTTTATGTGGAAAATAATGACACCAACACCTGTCGAGTCCCTTTGCAAATCAACAGTGGATGTGGTATCAGAATCAACCATTGTCATCTACAACAAATTTGTCAACCATACCATCACATCATTTCTATATTCTAATGAATAATCATAACCTATGAATATATAGGAATGTCTCCCTATAGAAAAAATCAACTGCCACCCTCCATCATTACCATCATCACAGATTAATATTAATGGATACCACATCATAAGTTTCTTGGGACAACTTGTAAATATAATCATATTTGCATGCAAGATAAAATCGATCTTGGGATTTAAACATCATGGTATATTAATAAAACTATGCAAGGTCATCATCTACTTGTCATCATGAGAATCCCTCTCATGCATTTTTAATGCATTAGCAATGGAACTATCCTAAACTAGGACAACTTCCTCGTCTTGAGAGAATCCCAAAGCAAATTTATCATCAAGGGAAAATCCATATTTTTTATAGAATCCAAAATCCTTTGATATTTACTATATAATATTCCCATCAGCTACAACTCTAGAATGAATCTTGACAACATCCTCCTTCAAGGCATTACACTCTCTAATGATTAACTAGAAGGTGATCTCATTGTCACATCTCTCCTACTCTAAACAACTAGAAGTATCATTGGTGGAAGAAACCAATGCTATATGAATCTTTAGTCGTACACCCACCCCTGCATGCCCTTGAGCCACTATATCAACAATATCCACATTCTCCCTCACCACGAGAGGATAACAATGTGCACTAAAAGATATTACAATCAGAGTGTAAGGATTGGAACTTGTCTTTTCATGTTCATTTGAGAAACAAAAATCCCTACCAACCTCTTTCTAGATAGTATGAATGGTACTAGATCAACAAGTAGCCTATAAATTCCACTCTCTCTCACCAATCTAGCTAAATTTCCTAGACTTTCTAAACTACAATTAGTAGCGGTGAACTAAGAAACTATATAATGTGAATATGCCATACAAGAATATGAATGGAGTATTTCCTCAAATATAGAACAAATAAAATATCACTCAACTCAATAACATCACTCGAGGGAATTTGGAATTAAATGAATCAAACTCCTCCCACAAGGTACATGACATCATCATGAATCTCCATACTCTTGCCTTTCTCTTTCTCTTGAACCTTGTCAAATAGTGACCTGTCATATGCCATGTGTCCTGAAGCTCCTTTATGCACATTCCATCCAACACTAATCACAATGTTAGTATATAAACAAGAATCAATGGAAAAATCAATCTCAAACTAATATTTTATCTCCTCTACTCCTACTACGGTCTTTGATGCAACCTGCTTCACACCATTTCCCTTCTTTAATGGACATTGTCCTACATACTTTCCCATATTGTGACATTGAAATAAAATGACTTCATTGAGGTCCCTCCTACATCAATTTGTCCCATCCTTATTCTTGAATCCTTTCTTACCACCCTTAGTCATCTTTTCGATGAGAGTGATGGCATATACTTCCCCATGTTGTTCGGAACATAATTGCAATTTGATTTTGTCCTCCACAAGTGAAACCCAAATATTTGAGAAATATCATAGTTTCTCCTGAGCACAAATACCTTGAACAAGAGGTGTATAGGAAGGATAAATCCATTTAATGATCATAGATAAAATATCTTGATCCTCTACCTTAGTTCCAATGATGACCAACTAATCCTTCAATTCATTGATCTTAATCAAGTAGTTCATGGTAGTATCTGTCTTTCTCATGCAAATAGATAAACAATCGTTTTGAAAGAGAACTTTTCAAGAGGCGCAATAATTCTAAAATAAATTAACCACAACATCAAACATTATCTCACTTCATGTCTTATAAAAAATGTGTGATGTGAAATTATCCTTCTCGGAATTGAAATTGATTCTCTGCACTTTGGCTTCCTTCTTCTAATGAGTAGTCAACTATGTTATATCAATAGGTTTTGGAATTTTTTTCAACATGATACAAAAAATAAATCTCCTCCATAAGGATCTAAAACCTAAGATTCCATGGAACAAAATTTGAATCTTCATCCAAGCTATCACACTCTCTTAGACTCAGAGTAGCCTTACACATCTTAAGAAAGTCAGCGAAAATTCAATAGTATTGAAGTAGAACAAATAATTATTCTAAGTTTGAAGGTTCTTATCTCAATCAACCTAGGTTTTCACATGCAATGACCTTAACTAGGTTAAGTACATATCCCATGTAATCACTAGCTTAAATACACTACCTTTTACTAAAGAGTGTTTCCAGCTACAATTTAGTTGAAACCAAATGTAAAATATAGCACTAACACATAAATATACATGCACATAATTATATTTACTGTACCTTTACTTCAGAAATACAATCTTCAAAAGATATCTTTCATTACCCTTGGTCAATTCGACCAAGCCAACAACGACCACACGAGGCATTTTACAATGGATTTCTTTTAGCCTTTAAATAGCCTTCATCACATGATAATACCAGAGGATATCCAATACCATAGGCCCATAAACAGCCAATGGTAAACATTAGAGGAAATTTGAGGTCTAAAATGGGCCTCCTAAGGAAAATAATAAAATAATAGTTAAAGCAATAAAATAATATTTATGAATTTTGGAAGAAGAGAGTAAAAAAACTATTTTTTTCTTCATATTTTCAACATATATCCCTATGGTTTTACTTTAATTTCAAGGGGGGGCACTCTATGGATGTAGAATACAATTGTTCATCCAACAAGTACCCACATCACATGCTTTTGATGGACCCCACCCCACGAAAAATAAGAAATACATGAAAAAAACATGTCATTTTAGTTCATTTTCTTTCTTCTCTTGTGATATAATGTCAATGGTCACTTCCATTTTATACAATACATGAGGGTTCCATAATGAACCAAAATACGCTAAAAGGGTCTAGAAATTTTCTTATAGGGGGATTCGCCCCCGCATCCCTAAAGGGGGGGCCTAGAACCTATTTGTGAAATATACACAAAGAATGTCAAATATTTCGATAATGAATTCATCTCTTAACACAAAATATGGATGGGGCATGGTGATTTTGTACTGATTATAGATCCCTACAAAAATCACTATCAAGAATCACTATACACCCAATCCCTCGAATTGATGATCTTCTTAATCAATTTAAGAATTCCAAGTCATTAATAATATTAATATGAAGTCAAGCTACCACCTAATCTCTATTGAGAAACCAATGTATTGAAGACAACCTACAAGTATAAATAGGGCCTTTTTGGGTGGTTAATAATGTCGTTTAGGTTGAATACTTCTTTTACAACCTATGGTTAATGATGGACACCAAGTTGAGAAAATAGACTACCTTCCATCCCCAAATTGATGGAAAAACAAAGGTAGCCGACATGATGATTATGCATATATTGAGGATGTACAACTCCAAACATCCACACATAATGATGATAGGCTTCCTTATGTTCAACATAGCTACAACAGAGCCCTTCATAGCTTGATTAATCACATCCCTTTTTAGGTGTGCTTGGGGTTCCAACCATTATCCCCAATTAAGGTAGTGCTTCCTATTGCATATACATAGGAAGAATCCTCCCATGCTCAATCCAAGGTTGATTGGGTAGCCCAATTGTTAGAAAAAGGGAACGCAGAGCAATAACAATAAACAATAAACACGGTGCAAATATTAAAACACATTACAAGAGAGACACAAATATAGCATGGTTCACCCAAGATGGGTTGCGCCCACACAAAAATTGCCAGTCCTCTATTATTATTCCTTCCATCATAATGAAGGGATAAAACCAGCAACAACCCCACTGCACTTCCGCTTCACTCTCTCACAATCATAAAGATTTCTTTTACAATGCTACAATACAATACACAATTGTATTACAATTCCTTCCTTTTATAAAGGGAATACAATGGAAAAATAACATGGGCTTTCCAAAACCATGGGCCCATAAATCACCCATTATTGACCAAGTCATGACTATGAAATTACAACATTTTTCAAGGAATTTTTCCTAAATTTAAGCTACGTGGGCACTTTACCCGAACCCTCTCTAGGGGGCTCCCAAAATAGTCACCCCCTGGACCCCCCTAACGACTGTAATGGGGGAGACATCCCCCCACCCCACCGTCAGGTGATGGGATCCAAACACAGCTGAAATAACATCTCTTAATCAAGAATATCAAGCTCAACAACCAAAACCAATTTTATGAATCGATCCAACACATCAAAAAACAAGTTCATGGTATTTTGCAGAAACCCAATTCCAGAGTTCCATGATCAACATAGGGTTCCACATAAGTTTCGGGTGGGAGACAAGGTATGGTTAAATTTGAAGAAAGAGAACCCCATGGGACCCCAATGGAAGCTCCACCCACCCCGATATGGGTGAGAATGATTTTGAATTAAATATTCCCCCTTTCCTCAACTTGTACATTGTATTTAATGTGGAGTTGCTTTGACGATATTTTCCACCTTCCTTGGTCACCTCATAGGTGGCCAATCACTTTTCCTATATATAAATCATTATTGATCGCATTGAGAAGGTGGAAATCAACCAAATCATGGATGTTGAGATGCAGGTAACCTAGCAATAAAACATTCAATTGTATTAGGTCATCAAGGCAGGGGAAATTCTTCACAGTGGCAAGTGGCTCCCTAGGACTTAGTATGATATTCAATAGAAATTTTTCCATTTGATAGAGGAAATTGACACAATGGGGACTATTTATACCTAATACAGGGTGATTGATCTAGGCCAATATTGGTGGATACACATCTATTCCACTAATTTAGAATGGTTCCACATCTTGGCATTTTTTCTATAGTTTTTAAGGTCTTGAGCTTTAAATGCATTTTTAGTCTCTAAACAATGTTCTTAGGCCCTATGATGACTTAAGGTTCCTAAAGGATACCTAAACCTTGATTTATTTTTTCTTCTCAATGATATACTTCCAATGGGGCATTTTGTACCCCAAATGGAGTTTATATGTGGAATTTGTGGCCTTGGGAATTTGTTGTATCAACTACAATTCTAGGTGTCCACATCCTATTTGTCACTTCATCTTCTCGGTTAGGGTTTTTTACCTCAGTTGATCACTTTATGTGTAAAGGCCATTTTCAACCACTTGTAATGGGATTCTTGCATATGGGCATAGCTGACACGAATCTCTTCCAAGATAAGCCACCACCATTCTAGCTAGTTGTATTGCTTTTCCAAATACAATATTTCTTCAATTCATTCATTAACAGAATTTCGGTTTCACTGATCTACTGTGCTCTCTGCAAACATCTTTGTGTGTGTTTCCATTTTTTTATATTTCTTCCCTCATTTCATTCTCTGAAAAATTGAGATCATGCACACTGATGGTATTTATTTAATCCAAATACTCCATGGTGTAGAATGTATGTTGATGCATATTGATAAATATTTTATATGATTTGATGACTTAGATTCAATGGAATTGAACTAAGCTAATTGCGTGCTTACCTTGTCTAGGTTTATTCGAGATATTGTATGTTGTGTGCCCCGTTATTGGAAACATACTACTAAGATATTATGATGTAGGTTTATGTTACATAAATAATTTCTATGAGATTCTATATTCAAAACATATTCAAAAGGTATTGAGAATGATCAAAATTTTAAAAATGACCATGATACAAAAGTAATTTATGTTCACAATGTGTAAAGAGTGAAAATAACAAATGATAATGTGGAAAATAAACAGTGTGAATTTGTGAGTAAACTAAGTTGATTTGTTATTGAATAAAGTAAATGACTTGGTATGGGTGTCTTTAGAATGCACTAGTGTGACTTTTCATCATGGCAGTATTTTCACCAATGAACAAGTTTTGTTATGGTGGTTCGTTTACCAACATGATTCGTTAACCATGGTAGTTTGTTTACCAACACATTTCATTCATTTTTGTGGTTTTCCCATCGTGGTGGTGCACATACTATTATCTTATAGTTTTGTTGTAATATGTTCACTATTATTAGATGTGAGTTTTTCATGCAAACCTAGAATAGAGATACTTTTACTATTATATCTAATTCCTATATTTTTGAGGTTTCATAATATGCTTTGATCTAGAACTACACTAAATGCCAATATGGTAAGTTGCTGGGAGAAAATACCCTTATGTTTTATAAATGATTATATCTAGGGATGTAGCATTACAAACAAGGGTGGAGTTGTAACAAGGCAGGCAATTTGTGATTTGTCTACTTTAATCACCTAGCTATAGTATTATCTTGTTTAATTTGTTGTTAAAAAACATTATGAGTTGTTATTATTTTTGAGTGACAATATATCATCACTTTCTTATTTACCATGTTGACTGTGATGGGACATGTTATGATAGTTAGATTAAAAATATGATTATCTTATTGTGATTGTAGTCATGTATAAGAAATAGAAATTGAATTGGCTTGTTTACCCTGCACATAGATTTTATGGAACTAATGATGTTATTTGAAAAATAATATGAGTTACTGGAGTGCAATTCTTGGGATCCACATTGATCTAGGTCAAATTTTGTGAGTTCCCTAAGATAATATTAATATTGTTGTGGAATCACATTTTAAAGAAGGACTTCGGTTCAATGGGAATAACTTATACTAGAAGACTTAGGACGTTGTGGAGAAAAAATAAGGACAAATACTTATTTATATGAAAAATATTTTCTCCTAATTGTTTATTAGGGTTTAAGGCCCAGAAGGGGTTGATATGAAACTAGTGATTTCCTATCATGTGATTTGTGTAAAATTACCCTAAGTACCTTTTGTGGGGGATTATCATTATAATGGGAAATTGTTAATTTAGTCAAGGGTACTAAGTTAGGAAAGTTGTTCTAGTGGTAATGTTAGAAAAAACTAATTTTGATAGGTGTTTTGATTTTCTATGTTGCGATGCTCATTGTGAGTTTTTGGAATAGGTGAAGTTAGTTATATGTTGACAAGTGATTAGAGTAGGTTTAAGACTATTCATACCTTTATTTGAGTGCGAAAGATGGTGTTTTTAAAGAAATACATTAATGGAGGTGTTGCAATACTAGATCTTGAGTTGTTAGATTTGTTTGCACACTGCAACCCTACAGGGATGTGTTGCATGTGACAACTGCCTTTCTACCATACACCAACCTACATCTCATTGGAGACTATGCAATAAATGTTTCTTCTCTTGTGATATAATGTCAGTGGTCACTTCCCTTTTATACAATACATGAGGGTTCCATAATGAACTAAAATACACTATAAGGGTCTATAAATATTCTCATAGGGGGATCCGCCCCCGCATCCCTAGAGGGGCGGCTAGAACCTATTTGTGAAATATACACAAAGAATATCAAAGATTTGGATAATGAATTCATCTCTTAAAACAAGATAAGAATGGGGCATAGTGATTTTGTATTGATTATAGAGCCCTAAAAAATCACTATCAAGAATCACTATATACCCAAACCCCTGAATTGATGATCTTCTTAATCAATTTAAGAATTCCAATTTATTAGTAAGATTAATATGAGGTCAAGCTACCACCTAATCTCGATTGAGAAAACCAATGTGTTGAAGAAAAATTACAAGTATAAATAAGGCCCTTTTGGGTGGTTGATCATGCCATTTGGCTTGATTAATGCTTTGAAAACCTATGTTTGCACCTTTGGTCCAACCTATGGTTAATGATGGACACCAATTTGAGCAACTAGACTACCTTCCATCCCCAAACTGATGAGAAAACAGATGTAGCTAACATTATGATTATGTGTATCTTGAGAATGTACAACTCCAAACATCCACACATAATGGATGAGAGGCTTACTTATGTTCAACATAGATACAACAGGTGTTCTTGGGGTTCCAACCACTATCCCCAATTAAGGTAGTGCTTCTTATTACATATACATAGGAAGAATCCTCCCATGCTCAATTTAAGGTTGTTTGGTAGCTCAATTGTTAGAAAACAAGATCGTAAATCAATAACAATAAACAATAAACAAGATGCAAATATTAAAACGCATTACAAGAGAGACACATATATAATGTGGTTCACCTAATATGGGCTACGTCCACACAGAATTTGCCAATCCTCTATTATTATTCCTTCCAACAAACTTCAGTGATACAACCTGCAACAACTCTGCTGCACTTCCTCTTCACTCTGTCATAGTTTCTCTCTCACAATCATAGAGAATTATTTTACACTGCTACAATACAATACACAGTCGTATTACAATTCAGTCCTTTTATAAAGGGAATACCATGGGGAAATACGACGGGATTCCCAAAACCATGGGCCCGTAAATCACCCATTATTGACCAAGTCATGACTTTGAAATTACAACTTTTTTCAAGGCATTTTTTCCTAAATTTTCGCTATGGGGGCACTACTTCCCAACCCCCTCTAGGGGGGATCCCAAAATAGTCGTCGCCCCCCAGGTCCCTTGACAACTATAGTGGGGGGGGAAGCCCCCCCATAAAGTGTTGGGATCCAAACATGATTGAAATAACATCTCTGAATAAGGAATATCAGGCTCCACAACCAACATCAATTTGTTGAATCGATCCAACACATCAAAAAAACAAGTTCGTGATATTTTGCATAAACCCAATTCCAAGTACAAGTAGTGCCATGATCAACATAGGGTTCCACAAAAGTTTCAAGTGGAATACAAGGTATGGTTAAATTTGTAGAAAGAGCACCTCATGGGACTACAATGAAAGCCCCACCCACCCCGATATGGGCCCTATAGCATCACCAAGGCTATGGGTGAGAATGATTTGAATTAAGTATTCCCCATTTCCTCAACTTGCACATTGTATTTAATGCAGAGTTGCTATGACCATATTTTCCACCTCTCTTGATCACCTCATAGGTGGCCAAGAACTTGGCCTATATATAAATCAATATTGATCGCATTGAGAAGGTGGAAATCAACCAAATCATGGATATTGAGATGAAGGTAACCTACCAATATAACATCCAATAGTATTAGGTCATCAAGGCAGGGAAACTTCTTCACCGACGCAAGTGGCTCACAAGGACGCAAACTCTTATTCAATAGCAATTTTTCCATCTAATGGAGGAACTTGACACAATGGGGACTATTTATCCCTAAGAGGAGGTGATTGATCTACAAAATATTGGTGGATACCCAGCTAATCCACTAATTTAGAATGGTTCCACATCTTCGAATTTTTTCTATAGTTTTTAAGGTCTTGGACTTTCGGTGCATTTTTAGTCTCTAACAATGTTTTTAGGCCCCACGATGACTTAAGTTTCCTAAAGGATACCTAAACCTTGATTGATTTTTTCTTCTCATTGATATTCTTCCAATAGGGCATTGTGTGCCCCAAATGGAGTTTATATGTTTAATTTGTGGCCTTGGGAATTTGGTGTATCAACTAAACTTCTAGGTGCCCACATCTTATTTGTCACTTCATCTTCTAGGTTAGGTTTATTTGCCTCAGTTGATCACTTTATGTGTAAAGGCCATTTTCAACCACTTGTAATGGGATTCCTGCTTATGTGCATAGCTGACACTTTTCTCTTCCAAGATAAGATACCACCATTCTAGCTAGTTGTATTGCTTTTCCAAATGCAATATTTCTCCAATTCATTCATTAACAGAATTTGGGTTTCATTGTACTAATGTGCTCTCTGCAACATCTTTGTGTGTGTTTCCATTTTTTTATTTTTTCCCTCATTTCATTCTCTGAAAAATCGAGATCATGCACACTAATGATATTTATTTAATCCAAATACTCCACGGTGTAGAATGTATGTTGATTCATATTGATAAATGCATTATCGAAACAGATGCACATACATATATGCATGCTTGTTTTGGCATGCATATGTAGATTGATGCATTCCCATATAATGTACTTTTGGATTCATGTACATCTGCATGTATATTTGTTTGCATATCAATAGTAACAACCGAAGCATATACAGGTGCATGTGTGTTGTTGATGTATAATTTTTTTGTCTACATGCATATACTTTGCGCATATATATACATACATGTACGTATAACCTTGAAGTTGTATATGATCTATGTGACAGTTCACCATTGAGCCTTGGTTATCTTTCTTAGAACTATGTTATATGTGTAATCGTGTTCCAGTGTGCATTCATATTTACTATTGCATGCATGTACATATATATGTGTTTGTGTATATGCACATATTATACAAAGAGAACCAAAAACATAGATATGTGTATGCATTTATATATTCCTTTTTTGTTTTGTATATGATATTTTTGCATGTATAAATACATACATATATAGAGTTGAATATTTATATGGTATTTATGACAGCCACACCCTTGAAACTTTGGTAATCTTGGTTAGATCTGTATTAGACAGTATTCAATAGGGTTTTTGAAGAGATGTATGGGTCCATGTTGAATTTATAACAGTGATTATCCACATATTCAAACTTGTTAGTATCCCTATTAAGGATTTATAGGTTGAACTTCCTTGGCACGTGTCATAATTTGTGGAGTCCAATTAAGAGTATAAAATATGATAGAGAGCCAGAAGTTATTTTTCCATGTAAATTTCCTAGGGAAAACATCCTGAGCAGTTCCCCCCATTTTGAGGATGGTACCCAAGGTAAACCCTAGATTCTTCGGGGCACAAAGCCAAGTTAACAACAAGGCTCAAAGAAAATACAAAAATACACTCATGATGAGCTCTTCATGTCACTTCTGGGAATAGAACCTGGACTTGGCATGTTTCACAGTTTGTGGAGTCCAATTAAGAGTATAAAATATGATAGAGATCCTAGGCTCTTCTTCAAACTGAACACTCCTTTCAATAAAGGTTCTTTGAGTACTCAAGTTGATCAGCTTATACCCTTTGAAATATTCAGAATACCCAACAAATAGGCACTCTTGAATTTGGGGTTCCAAAGCCTTCCTCTTAACTAATGGAATTCTAGCCAATGCCCTTGAGCCAAAAATCCTGAAATGAGATGCATCAAACTTATGTCCACTCCAAGCTTCAAAAGGAGTGATTCCATCAAGTTTCTTGTGAGGCACCCTATTCTAGATGTAGGATGCACAGTTTATAGCTTCAGCCCAAAAATTTGGTGGCAAAGTCTTAGACTCCATCATACAAGTAGCCATCTCCTTGAGGGCTCTATTCTTCCTCTGAGAAATACCATTCTGTTGAGGTGTGTAAGGAATAGAGTGTTGCATCTGAATACTTGCATCTTCACAATATTGAATGAACTCAAACTTGACATACTCACCACCATTATCAGATCTAAGGATATTGAGTTTCCTCCCATACTGGTTCTCAACCAAGGCTTTAAAAACCTTGAAGAACTCAAAAACTTCAAACTTGAGTTTAAGGAAGTAAACCCAATAGTATCTAGGAAAGTCATCTATGAAGGTTAGGACATACTTGGCTTGACTCATGGACATATGAGGGAAAGGACCAGCAATGTCACTATGGATGAGCTCAAGAGGTGTAAAGGTTCGCTCATGACTGACTCTCTCATACTTATGCTATGGGTGTTTTCCTAGAATGCAACCCTGACAAACTCCTTCGGAAAAATTTATCGTGGGCAACCCTATGACCATGTCTTTATCACACAAATATGAAAGGTATTTGTAATTTAGATGGCCACACCTCTCATGACAAAGCTTGATGGCTTCATTAGCATGAGTGAGGAGAGCATAGGGGTTTGAGAAAGGCACGAAGTGTGAGAGCTTGTACACTTTCAAA
Source organism: Pseudotsuga menziesii (assembly GCA_001517045.1). Taxonomy (NCBI): domain Eukaryota; kingdom Viridiplantae; phylum Streptophyta; class Pinopsida; order Pinales; family Pinaceae; genus Pseudotsuga; species Pseudotsuga menziesii. Next base: position 412,755 of record LPNX010709055.1, read on the forward strand.
CTGTGATCCACAAAACCTTTAGCAATGACTCTACCATTTGCAATATCAGAGATTTCAACATCATTGGGAGTAAAAACAACCTTCTTAGGATACCCAATGTGGGTCATCCGGTAGACTAGCAAGAGATTAGCAGCAAGACCTGGAACATACAAGACATTATTGAAGGAACTAGGGTCAAAATCTATGCTACCCTTACACTTACTTTCAGTTTCTAAGTTGTCTAACAATAAAATCTTTGGACCTTTTGAATCATCAAGAGAGGAGAAAGCCTCCCATGTTGAAACCATGTTCCTTGAAGCTCTAGAATCAATGATAAAGGAAGGAGAGATTGCAATGCTTGCAACTAGGGCATGAACTCTTTCCCTGTCTTTGAAACTGGGTCCTCCTTCCTTCTTCTTTGTGCCTTCGGGAAATGAGATGTTGTGTTTCTCCAGGAGTTGAGTCAACATATCAATCTGCTTCTTCATGCAAGAGCTCTCAGGATGAAATCCCTTACCACCTTATGTGCACTTACTCATTTCACCTTTACCTTTCTTCTTCTCAGAATTCTTCTTCTTGGAGTTTGAGGACTCCTCATGAGACTTGAACTTGTCTCCCTTTTGATCTAGAGGCTTCTTATCCATCTTTCCTTTGGAATCCACCTTGGAATCTCTAGCAACCAAAACTTGATCTTTGGAAGGTTTGATGGTGCCCATCATGAACAATTTGTCTTGCTCCTAAGTGAAGGATTCCATGAAGTCTGCCAGTGAAGGCATATTCCAGGTTCGAGCTATCAACTTGGTGGCATGGAAGGTCAAAACAAGTATTGAGTAGTCAAGGCCAAGCTTCAAAAGGATGGCCAAGACTAGTTGTTCATCTTTCTTATCTATACCACATTTTTTCAACTACAAAACCAGTGATTTGAATTTGGAGAAGTAGACTTGCAAGGATTCGAAGTTGCTTGGACTCGGTGAAATCATATCGTTCTCCAATTGATGACCCCTCATTTCATATGTCTTCCCAAATAAAGTTTGAAGCTTCTCCCATACTTCATCTGGTGTTGACAATCCATCAAGATGGAAAAGAAGGTCTCTAGAAATGTTGAGACACAACAGACCATAGACCTTATCTCTCCTATTATGCCATTTGATCTTCTCTGCTACTGCATTAGGTTCAGCCTCAGTTGCCATGGTCACTATGTAGATTCCTTTAATCCTCATTAGAATATCCATTGATTCCGTCCATTCAAAGTAGTTGAATGGAGTCAAGATGATATGGTGAGATTGATCCATTCTTCAGCAACTGCACCCTTGAACAGACAGAATGCGCTCCCAGTAACTGATGTCGACCCTGCAAAAGAAATAAAAGAGGAGAACAATCGAGCTACCAAGGCTCTGATACCATGTGGAAATTAAGCCCAAGCTTAGACCAATTGAACTCACAAAAATGCTTGAAAAATATGCAAGATACACTCAAAGAAGAGACTAAATATGTTGTATAACACAAACTATCGTTATATTAGTTTACACCAGCCAACATTATATAAAATAGGTTGTCCAAATATATAGATACATCAAGGATTCGAATTCATAAAGATGTTATTCGAATTAGCACAAAAGCAGGCTTACTAAACTAGTCAAGACCCCCCATAGGTGCATAAAACACTTTCCTAATCTGTCAAGAGGCTCACGAATTGGCTGAATGATTTGTTATAGCTGATAAGTGAAGGAAAGTGGACTAAATCATGCTTTTAGGTGAGGAAAAGATATAGGGTGAGTTATGACAAAAACAAGGCAGTTTGCCTTAAAACTAGCTTTACATTTTGCCTTAAAACTAGCCTTACATTTTGCCTTAAAACTGTTGAAAAATAAGGAAACTCTGGATAAGGCAAAAATGCGCACTTGCTAAACTGGGTAGTTTGATGGGTTTTTATAATCTTATCTATAATTTTTCCAAAGCGCTCCTAGAGGCATTTTTGGCAAGTTTGACAACAAAAATGCAAGTGGATACCAACTAGCTAATGTAGGACCTAGGAATTTAACCAAAATGATTAAATTTTATATCTTAAGTGTAGGAATGGGTTTTGATTATTCTAAATGGACATATTATTATTATCGTAAATATTTGCATAATTTTACATATTTCCATGGCTCGCTGGCTCATGGTTCACAAAATATATAATTCTAGGCATTCACTAGCGAGACCTTGGCCTTGAGCTCCACGCTATGAACCATACATCACATATTTACAATATTTACATATCAATCCAATACATTCTAGGGGTCGAAATGGGGGTATTACAAACTCTCAAAATCTATTGAAGCTTTACTCTAAATGGAGCTCAAATAAATGCCCATGCTTAGATACACTTGCAATGGAACTACGTTGGTGGAGTCTAGTTGGATGTTAACCCTTCAATACCATAAGCACAAATAGGGGTTAACATACCTCAAGAACAATTTTCTAGTAAAGGTCTATGTTTATCATTCAAAGACAAAGCATATCAATGTGCAATACCATTTCTCAAAACGTAAAAGTGTTATTGGATAAGGTTGATATCTTGAAGAATGTTTCAAACTTCATTAAAACAAATTTGAAATAAAATAATAGTTAAAACAATAAAAGAATATTTATGGATTTTGGAAGAATAGAGGAAAAACTTCCTTTTTTCTTCGTATTTTCAACATATATTTTACTCAAATTTCGAGCGAGAGCACATGTTGGATGAAGAATTCAATTCCACATCCAAAGAGTGCTCCCGCTCGAAATTTGAGTAAAACCACTGGGATATATGTTGAAAATACAAAGAAAAAAAGTATTTTTTGATATGGTTGATTTTTTTCTTGAAATTCTATTGGTTGGATCTTTCTTTTATGAGGCTCATTTTAGTTGGCTCCTTTTTTTACGAGGCCCAGTTTAGTAGGCTCATTTTCTTATGAGGCCCATTTTAGACCCCAATTTTGCTCTAATGGTTGACAAAGTTTGTCAACACTAAGTTCTCTTGGTGTAGAGAACCAATGGCCATAGATGCGCTTCATAGCTAAGTATATTAATACCATATGCTTGAAGCCATTTTAGCAAAGAATACAAGTGGGAAAATTTTGGACATGTTGTATTCTTTACAGGTAGACTTAGTCTCATCGTAACGCAAAGGGAGCCTATTTTTGGTATATTTTATGCATTTTAATCCATTAGTTTTCCAGCCCATTGTAAACTAATTAGGGTTTTAGATGCCACAAAATAGCTAAAATGTTGTATTGTGGATAGTGTATTTAATACACTAAGAGATGGAAAGAGGTTGAGCTCTCAATTATGCTAGATAACATGATTAAAGGTTTTTGAGGTAAATTTTGTGTATACTATGTGAATGCGCCATTGTTATTCTAATGTTATGGATTATGTTAGTATTGTTTTCATAATATACCCAATTAAAAGTTTAGGCACATCAACACCAACTTCCCACTAGATAGTAAATTTATCCCCAAATTTATCCAAATAATGGCCTTATTATGTTTACCAGAATATGAATAATATGATGCAACCCAAATGTATATGCTTTCAAACCAATGTAAGATGCACAATAAGGTATTTTATATCACCAATGTAATGTTCCTGATCCAAACTCAAAGCTATCAACCCCAATACAACCCTAGAGAACCATTGGATTTGAAACTAGGAGCACTAGTTCAAACCTGCCACACAAAACACTGAGTTCCCAACTCTTTCCAAACACCTCCCAACATACTCAAATGTTTCAAAATCAGCTTTAAATAGACCCTAACATTCCTAAACACACCCAATATGACCACAAACAAACTCTAGAGAACCTTTATGGAAGCTTTGAACAGTTTACACAGACATTTATAACTGAGGGTGCGCTAATGATAATTATACAAATTGACCCACTAGTAAAATGATCATATCTTGGGCATACGAAAACCTTTTTCGATGAAACAAAAAGTGTTACCAAATGGAAACAATGCTTTGAATGCAATGGAATAGGTCTTAGAACCCAAAAACACTCAAAAATGATTGAACAGGAAAGTAACTTTCGACCCACAAACCCTAGTGCAATATTTAGAACACTCACAATTAAAAAAGATTCCAAATCAACACCAAATGCTCCCAAACACCTATGAATTGATCCAAATATCTTACTAACATATATCAGAGACTCGTATGAATGAATCAATCCCTCTCATTATTTTTACACAACCATACATTCACAAATATATACTAGATTTACATAGCTATTAATAGTTTAACCATTGCTTGAATAGTGGACAATATATGGGGAAAACACAATGATTTTATTATAAATGGAGCATATTCAAAGAGTACGTCAATGGTTGCAACATTAGCTCAAAATACAGAGAAATAATTGCTACAAAATGGAGAGAAATGGTTGATAGAGAACCATAGAGAAAAGAGGGGAAAATATTGCTCCAATGATAAATCTGCTTCACTATTGCGCCCTCCACAAGCAATATTTTGACCCCAACTCATAAAAACCACTTCTACAGTGCACCCTTCATCAAATATCAGTGATATTCATCCATTCGAACAACCTTCATGAAGTTTGGATAAACACAAATGCGCCCTCCTCAAGCAAAATCCACCACAAACTTGCACTCTCGAATACACCACAAATCACACCTCTATTAACTGGAACTCAAACACACCAACATGAATTTGAACCCACAATTGTAGATGAACATAAAAACCTGCAATAAAGCTTTATATAGAAATTTGAAAGTGATTTCTCGTCTCAATCAATTTCCATGAAGCACAGTGAAGAGATATGGATGAACTCCTCCTCTCTACTAGCTAGGGTGGAATCTTTCACCACCAAAACTAATTTACAATTGCAAGAGGCCCATATCCCAAGCTAGCAAGGAGCTCATATCCCAAGCTATGAAAGCCACAAGAGCTCTCTAATATCACAAAATCAAAATAACCAAAATCCCTTTCCTAAGAGGCCTGCATCCTTTTTATAGACTCCATTGAGCCCTTTCCCCCTCATTATAGAATTCTCTCACAAAATATTAATAAAATATTAATTAATGATATTCTCATGAGAGAATGATACCTTGGCACCCATTTACTTCCTCTCTAATGTTATTTTACCAAAAAATACCTTCATCTTTCTTGGGAATTCGAATTAAAGAGGCTTAGCTTGATTTCGGGGAAGTTACACTATCATGTGGGCCCACTCTCTCCTATAGTGCCCTTCTTGGATAATTTTAAGACCTAGGACATGTCATAGGCTGTCATTAGTTGTCATAGAACCATATTCTTGTCATAGGTTGTCGTAGGATTGTCATAGATGTCATAGATTGCCATAGATTTTCTATTTTTAGCCTGAGTTACAACCCATGAGATGTCTCTTCATGAAACTTATTAGCAATTACAAATTTGAATTTATGCCTCCATGATGTCTTCTTCCACCTTAGAATTCAAATTTGGGGGAATTGCAACTCATGTGGGGCCCAACTCAACCTCCTTATGCACCCTCCTTGTCCAATTTTGCCTAATGTTGCATCATTTCACAATTTGGACCTCAAACTATACAAATATTTGACCCACATCGCCACCTTGATAATTTTTCATGACTTTACTAAGTGACTTAGGCAAATGCATCCCCCTAGTCCAATGGAGTGGTCCATAGCGAAAATTTGGGGACATTACAGTTTTCTTGCACATGTTTGTCAAACTCTTCAAATATGTGTTCTCCCCATCTCATTTAAAATCTTGTCACTTCATCAATACAATGAACAAGATGAATTGTGGGGTTTTTCCTCCACGTTATTCAAATCCACAAGTATAATATACATGTGTGTCAAAATGCCCTAATATTTTTGTGTTTTTATTGTTATTTTGAGTTCGATGTAATCTTATTTCTTATTTTAGTTTTGCTTATATAGTGGCAATAATAGTGTCATTTTGGATATATACAATCTACACTTGTTGTCAGCATACTGCAATAGATTTTATTCTAAAGCAAGAAGGAAATCTAGTGGTTTTATACTTTGAATCTCTTCAAGATCACAAACCATTCAACCTGGGTTCAAGTATTCCACCCTTACAAGATTGATTATTAAAAGAGAATCATGCACATACCAAGACCTCATATACACAAAGCCAAAGGACTATTACATACTATAATGGAAAAGGAACAACTTTTGTATTAGCAAAATTTGGGGACAACTTCTCATAAACACATAATAGATGGCGTGACAGAAGAGACATTAGTAATTTAGGTATTATGTATTTTGGTTATGATGATATGCACAATATTATCCTAGTAAATTCAAGTTATTTTAATATCTAAGGATTATGTCTATCCTTTGGGCAATCTTATCATACTATCTAGTTTTTCCATAGCTTTGTATTGTATATACTCAAGTAAATTATATGTAGTGGATGTACAGTTAAGGATTGGCTTATGTTATTGTTCTCTAGAAATCTCTTTCACAAATGTGATTTCATTTCATGTTCTTGTATCAGGGGGCTTGGAGAAACTTTCAATTTTTCTCTCTCAAACATGAGGTTAATGCCTCTACTTGTACTTCATGGTCTTATACCACCCTTGGCATTAGATCACAACATATTAATACTCACTTATTTCCAAGGTGGTAATAGCAACATTGCTACCTTTGCCTTAATGAGGAATATTGAACCAAGGATTTGAAAGTAAGTCAATGTTGTCATTCTAATCAATCAATAGATATTAAAGGAAAAAGGCAATTCTCCAAACACCCTTGTTCTTTTGGAATAGTAGTGACTATCTATTTTTCCCCTTTGATTCAATGCCTCTAAGCCCTCAACTATTTTCATTTATAATGATTATAGTTTACAAGAGGTTTAGCAATCGAGGATCAAAGTAGGATCCAATATTCTCCTATAACATCAACAACTCACCCCTCAATGTCACTAAGTGACTACTACTTAAGGTCCAAAGCCTTTTTCATTTTTATTCAATTGTATTTCCTAAAGAGTAATTCCTTAACATAATCAAGAGAGAGAATAGAGGGGGAAATCCCTCAAGCCTTTAAGGCCAAGGTCATCATGGGTGGGAGCAAATAGTGGGTAGGAATTTTGCACTCCCTAAGAAATCCACAATCAAAATTTAGAAAGAGGAAGGAACCAATTTTGAGGGGCAATCATGGTGTCAAAGTATACAAAAAAGGGGGAAAACATATAACGTTAGTGTCAAGACTTTCCCTCCCATATCATGTTCATTTTTTGTCTTATGAAAGTGTCCTTGTGCTAAAAACATAATAAACATAATAAGTGCATAAATAAATCATACACTGGTTGGGTTGGGGAAAAAATGTTGGAAATTCACTGTGAGGTAGTTCTCAACCAACTTCAAGAAAATTTAAGTATGATTATACACATGTTGGTTTCCATTGAGAATAAGATAGGCCTTGTTGAAAATGGCATAATTTTTAGCCAACATCAACAATTGACCTTACATCGTAATCTTTTCTATAATATTAAAGGCTTTGCTAAGGCTAACTTGGTACATGTAAGCCCATAACCCCTCTTGAGGAAAGTGTCTCACCTCTTGAGTTGTGTATATTTATACAACTGTCATTTGTAATATTACACAGCATGTGATCATTCATTCTTCTTAATAATAAATATTTTTTCCCAAGTGCGCCCTCAAGTGTTGTGCTCTCTTTTGTTCATATGATTCTTTTTAGAAAATATGTACTTGGGTTAGTTCTATCTCCTTTGTTCATACGTTTTTTTAGCACACATGTACTTCGTTTATTTCCCTCTCTAGGGTTGCGCCCTTCTTGGTTGTTTTCTCTTAAAGAGTTGGGATCTAAATATCTTTTATTGTTTTTTCCTATAGGTGATTTTAATCATGTTTTAATGGATCTTTATCTTTTGATGTTAGCTCATTCTAAATGCACTACATTTGGTACATTCATTCTCAAGGAAAAGTTCCAATCTTTAAACCTTTAACAAACCAACACGTGTCAATAGATCTTTCTCTTGATGTTGGTCCATCTTGAATGCACTACATTCAACAACTCCAATCTAAATGACAACTTGTGCCAACATTGTACCTTTAGCAAACCAACGTGTTTCAATGGATCCTTTCCTTGATTTTGGTCCATTCTAAATGCACTACATTCAATAGTTTCATTCTGAAGGACATGTGCCAATCTTTGTACCTTCAACAAAACAACATGTCTTAGTGGATCTTTCTCCTTCACATTATGATCGTCAACCTTTTGATCATACAAGTGTTTCCAAAACCACTCATTCTATAGCAATTAAGAAGACCAATGTTGATAGCCTTGGCCCAACCCTTTATTTAGGAAGAGGGTTGGGCCAAGGCTACAAAAGGGAGTATGAGGGCATGCCAAGAGTATGACAACCCTTAAGGGTTGTTTTGCAGGCCTAAAGGAAGTGGTCGCAGCCTAAAATAGTAGGTCGAGAGGGAGAAAGGGCCTGGAAAGAGAAGACGATAGGTGGAGGAAGGAGAGGAGAGGGAGGTTGAAGATTGTTGTAGCCCTAGCAACAGACCCAAGGGTTAGAGGGTGACTGCAGGTTGCAAGGGTTGTTTTGGAGGGCAACCAAGGGGAGAAATTGGAGGAAAGAGTGTAGGGCGAAGGTTGAGAAGAGAAGAGGATGAGAAAGCGAGGTAGGGGAAAGGGTAAGCGAGGGTTTGGGGAGGGAGAATGAGAGGGTCGTTAGGGTTTGGGAACTAACATAGGGTTTTAACAGCCCTAACCTAATCTAAAACTAACCCTAAAACTAATCTTAAAACTAACCTAGAACTAACCCTAGACTAGGTATTGAAGAAGGGTGAAGGTTTTGGGAAAGGATAAATGCAAAACCTTACCCTAACCCTAGGGCATCTAGGGAGAATGGCTTGCCTAATGAGAAAGAAAACCTAGGTTAAATTATAAACCCAAAGACCTAGACTTTATACCTAGAAAACTCCTAGAAAGGACGCACTTCTACTCTAAGGTGACTAAAAGTTGACGAAGACCTAGCCAAGACAAAATGCAACCTAATGGCTACCATTCCATCTACAAACATGCATCACTCATCAGCTTGTTACAAAGAGAAACAAGACAAGGCATAGATACCTCCTTGTCCATGTGTTTCACCAACAAATCATAGCATCACCTTCGGAAAAAGAGCAAAAACCAAGATACTTCAAGAATTCGCCATAAAATCCAGAAAAGTGCCTTCCTCAAGAGGGGTGCGTCACTCCAAAGAGCCCTAGGTAGGGTAAAATAAATGCATAATGTTTCATCCCATTTGTCTTATTTTAAAAATGAAATGAGGAGATCTATTTATATGATCTCACACTCACGTTTACAAAAATATCCAAGCCAACATGCCTTTAAAATGTCAATTTGAAATTATAAAATGTCAACTTAAAATTATAACAAAATAATAATAAAAAGCAGTCTAATGTAGGCTTAAGATAGGCTACCTGGGGTATTTTTCCCCTAATTGCAAAAAATTGCTAACATGAGCGAATCACTCCAAATAAAAGGCTGGAATGAGCTGTAGGGAGGGAGTTATACCCCATCTAACCCTGAGAATGGTGTAAAATCCCTCAACCCCTTCTCAAAGAAGCAAGAAGGCATGGCGTGGAAGATAGCTTCCTCTAAGGAAAAAGACTAGGGAGAGACAGCACCGACGTGCAGAAGGGCCAAGAGGGTGTCCTAAGTGGCTGTGAAGGGAGACGAATGTCTCGCAACTGAAGCAAAGGCCACCAGAGCGAGCAAATAAGGTATGGGGTCATGTGACCCAGTGATCAACCTCTATGAACCTCGAACACCAACCGCGGGGTTAAAAACCCCAACAAAGGGTAGCCAGCAATGCCATTAAGCCATAGTACTCCTAAAGGCCCAAAGAGCCCATCCATGACCACCACTGCTCAATAACACCCCTCCTAGTCGAAAAAATGGATCTCTCTCCCTGGGGCACATCTGAAGGTGCGTTGGGTACAGATGCAGTGTAACACCTCCCAACCACACTAGAATTCAAGTAGTAGACACCACTAGAAAAGAAGACACACTTGGACATGATAATGATGGACCCCTGCATGGAATAACAAATTTCCAATAAACACCCATCATTAGGGTTGGGTTAGACCGTGAATGTTCCTACAAATGGGCAATGTGCATGAAAATGTTGATTACCAACCTTTCCTCATTGGTTGGGTGGCCTTACGTGCTTAGTTAATAGTATCAATGGTGTACTGGTTATATACCTCAATGAAGGGGATTAAAATTATCTATGTTTTTGGACCTTGTGGCAGACAATTCAATATGTGATTAATTGTGATAAGGATAGCCAGCGTTGAATTCACGAACAAAGGTCCACCAAGCAATGCATGTTCTAAAGCTTCACCTTATGATTGCCCACCAAGTGATGGTATGTCTACAAGCATTTCAGGTCAAAGTTCCACCATTAGAGGATGATCCCATATGTATAGTCTAAGTTCCATGTGACACTCAACATTCACCTATTGTACACTTTTGCAGTGATCTGTTAGGAAAATAAAAATATAAAAACATTAATAACAACTAAATAAGAAGTAATTAATAATTAATAATAATAATAAATATAAATTATCATAAGAGGTCACGACTTTTCAATATGTAAGCCCCAGCGAGCCAACCTTGTAATTTATATCATCATTCTTCAATAATTCTTTATTCATATTTACAGAAGCAGGCTTTCTCTTCTTCAACACCGGATTCGGTCATATCATTGGTATCAAAGCGGTCGCTCGTCCCTTAAGCTCGGATTCGGCTCTTTCTTCTCAACACTGGGTTCTCATTCCTCACGCTCCTCCTTCGCAGCTCTCCCCTCATACCCCTCACGCATTCCTTCCACGTACCACCCTTCCCATCCGCGTACATTCCACGCAGTCTCTTTATCGCTCACATTCTCATCCCAAGGTCCTCCACGCTCTCGCTTCTCCCTTGCACCAGCTCCCACTCCATTCCAGCCTGTGCATGCGCTAACTTTCTCCCACTTCCGCAACCTCTTCTCCATCATAACTCTGCTTGCACTTCACCGCCTCTCCTCCCTCCCTCTTGCTCCAACTCTTTCTCCCACCACCTCACGCTAACACCTTGCACCCCTATTGCCACGCCCTTCCACCCGCTCACCCTTCTCCCCACCTACTGCATCATCCCTCCTTCGCTCTGCTCTCTCTCCTTCCACCTCGGCACCTCCCACCTCATCTCTCTCCTCCTACTCTTACGTCGCTCCACATCCTCCCAGCGTCCCATCTCCACTCGACCTCCCATCCCTTCCCTGCATACTGTTCCAGCTCCTATCGCATTACCCGTGCCTTCCTCCTTATCATCGACGTTTTAGGGATAACCCTAATCTCCATGTTCAACCAAAAGTTAATAATATTATAATATTATTATTATAATATTTCAAAAAATTAATAATAATTATTATTTTAATATAATATTATTATTATAAAAAATAAGGATTACTATTAAGTATAATAATTAATTATTATATTTAAAATTTTCCTATTTTGAGTAAGCAAAATACCTCCTTACACTAGTTCGATGGTAGAAATGAAGGAACGAATAAAAAAATTGGAACAAATTCAAGCCCAAGACTCGAAGATGCTTGAAGGACTAAACTCCGGACTGGATAAACTTGAAGGGGAGTTGCAAGAAGGAAAAGAAGAGCTATCACAACATGTGCAATATGAAGTTGTTGGAGCAATTGCATGGGAAATGAGGAAGGCACGAGATGAAATGAAAATATACTTCGAAAAAGGGCTAGATAAAATCATGCAGTACTTCAAGGATAGAGATGCCTCCAAAAATATCGATTCACCAAAGGGAGACCACTCGTGTCGCGATTCAATCAATACCAATAACCATCAATCAAATTCCTTCAAAGTGGGAATCCCAGAAGATCATAAAGATTACAATCATCAGAAATCATATCGGGCTACAATGCAATCGAAACCCAAATTGGAGTTACCCAAATTCGATGGTGAGACAAAACAAAGTGTCGCATGGATCAATAAGGTGGAGGAATTCTTTTGCATTCACAAAATTTTATCTGATGATGAAAAGGTTAGATACGCCTCCATGCAACTCAAAGGTCGAGATTATAACTGGTACATGTGGTGGAAGAAAACGACACACGTGTGTGCTTACAGATGGGACATTCAAAAATGATTTTTTCAAAAGATTTGAAGATGTGACAGAGAGAATTTTTCACCAAAATCACTAGATTACAGCAAAAAGGCGATGTGGATGAATACCGAATGGGAAGCATTAGCGACGCGATTACCAAAATTAACAGATAGTCAATGACTCCAAACATACGTCTCTGGTCTCAAACCATACATAAGAGAAGAGTTAGAATTACAAAACGTATCCAACCTAGATAAGGCCAAGTGCAAAGCAAAAATTATTGAGGACAATTTAAAAGATCAAGACAAGGGAACCTTGACAAGGAATATTTACGACAACAAGAGACACAATGTAGATATTGCAAAGATATATGGTCACCCGATCATCAATGCAACAAATCTCAGTCATATGGCTATGAAGTTGAAAATGGTTCAAAAACATCAACTAATCGCTCCGACAATGACCAAACGAAGAAGAATACTTGTCGTCGATGCAGAGAAAATTGGATCCCATGCCATAAATGCAAAACGAGTCACATAGTACACTGCGTAATCATAAATGGAAAAGAAATATAGGCATCAAGAGAGGAAGATACATCCAATCCGATTTTGAGGTAGACACAAGCTCATCCGAAGTATAAGTTGCAACAATTACATGTATTGAACAAGTTTGTAAGGAAAAAGAGTTATAGACAACTAAGACAGATTACACCCAACGAAAGGAAAGCCAAACACTTGCAAGGAAATATATCCCACCTCAGTTGAGAAGCCACGACAACCTTAAAGATGAACAACTCCTATTCCAAGTAACAGAATCAAGGAAGTCAGGGCCAAAGAGATTACAACTTACTGAGACAATTAAGAATAAGGACATCTCAATTTTGGCCGATTTTGGAAGTACCCATAATTTGATTGATATCAACAAGGTAAAGGAACTTAATATTTTTGTGTTCTCTGCACAAGGACTTAAAGCCTCAACCATCGATGATCAACACGTAGAAGAAGTGGAAAAATGTCATAAGGTGTCATTGCAAATACAAAACTTACACCTATAGCTCAATTGTATTGCTTTACCACTCAAGTAGGCATGGTATTAGGTGCCGACTGGTTAGCATCGCTAGGGACTTACTCTACCAACCTACAAAAACAATACATGGAATTTAAATGAATTGGAATTAAGTACCGATTGTATGGACCAAGAAGTTCACCACCTATGCAGAAAGAGTCAAAGCATAAGGACTCAAACCCTCGTCAAGATTGAGAGATCAATCCAAATCGCATATCTCAAATCAAGAACAAAAAACAATGTCGGCAAATTCAGCTTTGAGGACAAAGCTTCCCTTAAAGAAAAGGCAATGTTATGTAAATAAAAATATAAATACATTAATAACAACTAGATATTAAGTAATTAATAGTTAATAATAGTAATAAATATAAAATAGCATAAGAGGTCACGACTTTTCAATATGTAAGCCCCATCTGTATTTAAGCAGCCCAACCTTGTAATTTATATCGTCATTCTTTAACAATTCTTTATTCGTATTTACAAAAGCAGGCTTTCTCTTCTTCAATACCGGATTTGGTCGAATCATGATCAGTACGCTATGAACATAAAAACCACTAAGTTTTTTCCTCAAACAACGATATTTATCCTTTTCTGATTCAATCGATAAGGTATATGTTGTAGAGCATAATGACAAGAGGCCACACAACATGGTTTTCTCCTATGTATCATACCAACTAAATGGATTTGAACAAAAAGAACGAAGTGCTACAAATATTAAACTATAAATTTTAATTCACTCCATGCCCAACAAATTAAGCTCAAAACCTGAATTCAATACCCAACAGCACAAATATGGATCACATTCCACCCGCAGAAACAATGCACTTCATTTTGAAAGAAAAGATAAACTGGTGTATAAATAAAGAGTACAAGTTCTTGTTACTTTGCTGAATACCCACTTAATCCTGACGTGTCTTCTGGAAAAAATGTTCAATCTGCAAGCCTCTGTGAGAATTGGGAATGGATTTTCCTCCTAGAGTTTTGGAACGTTTTGGCTGTCTAGACCAAAGTGATTTCAATCCTGTATCCTGAAGTAACAGAACAAATACTAGCCTAAATTAAAAGTTAGCCTGTTAAAGAGCATTTCTTAAAACATTTTAGATGCATAAATAGAGGAATATGTTTTAGCTAAATTTGTTGCACCGGATACTTACCAATGGCTGTCTTGAACTCTTCAACACTTTTATCCGACCACCTCGACCATCGGCCCCTACAGCTATAAGTGTTCCACTTCCACTTAACGTAGCATTTTGTCCATCGTCTTGCCGGCACCATTTTCTAGCAACTCCAGTTACACCATTGGACAGAACAGAGCTTCCTGTCAAGCTCTGCTCATCTGCCAAAGTCCTGAAATAGTTAGTTAAAACTTAAAAGCAAGTTCCAAATACACGAATGAAAAGTCAATATCAACCTCGGAAACAAATAGGCTGGAGAAGAAATCTCTGAATAATGTTCTGGTTTGATCTAGTGCTCGTCCTTAAAAGAAGAAATAGTCAAAAGCCCCTCTTTTAAAAGTTAAAACACATTACTTATAAATGAGGATGTGAGCTGAACCCGTCCTGCCTCTCTTTTGATGGGTAGGAAGGAATCGTCATCAATGATTCCCATCATCTCCATGTCTTGCTCTGCCATTTCTGGACCTGATGTTGAAGTTCTCACTTCATCTGGGATGAGAGTAGTTTCATTAGCATCAACTCTTTTGGAATCAAAGAAAGCACCATAGCCATTCTCAACATCACCCAGACCTCCTGATCCAAATTTTGTACTGGTTGTTGAAAATTGATTAGTATCTCCAGGCATTGAAGTGTCTGATTGGAGACAAGTGGAGAATCCAACCTCAATACCATCCTTTTGTGTAACACATTTTGAATTGAGTGGATATGAATAAGCATGTTGTACAACAGGGTGCTCCTCATTTCTCCCATTGACAATCTGATTTGTACCATGAAACTTGTCCTTGAAAAATTTTTGGGGTCTTAAAATGCATGTGTTACTTCCACCAACTTCCATTTGCAAATCTGGCAGTGTTTCACTAACACGCTTACAAGCTGATGGGACAGCCTCTGATATATGTCCTAGAGACTTGTGAGACCCAACACTGGCATCATTAAATAGTCTTTTTGATTCAGGATCTTTATGCCACGAATACATTTCATCCAACTTATCTATAGCTGAGTCAACCTCTTTAGCTTGGGTTGCCTTCGTCTTTGCTAGATATCTTAATGATGCGTTCTCTTTCTCTTCAAGGGTTCTCTCGAGTTCTTGTACCCTTGCCTGCATACAATATAGGCATGCATGAGAGAGGAAATTAGGAATTCTTTTCCAAGTAGCCTCAATCTCACCAAACTTCCAAAATCAACCCACAAAAACAAAATAGGTATTTTGAATTTTCAGCATTAAAACCCATTTTCAATTCTTAAAGATAGTGATGTAGAACTTCTCACCTTCAGCCTCTTTATCCTCTCAACTGCCCTTTCGAGCTTCCGAAGAGACTGGTTTTCACCTGTTCCAAACTGGTTGCATTTTTCCATCAACTCCTTGTAGCTCCTGGAAATATTAAAATTAGCTGATTTATTATAACGGTTAATGAAGAAGACAGTAAAACTGCAGAAAGGAATATGATAATAAAGCCCAACAAAACCCAAGGAGCAGAACTGAAGAGCTCATCATGCAATGGTCTTCAACTACAGAAAGCATGCATAATTTATTTCCCAAGAAAAAAATTCAAAATATTTGGTATTTCAAGTGTGAAAATATAGTTTTTCAAAGAAACTTAGGTGTTTTCACAACCCTACCCTGTAGCTACATATTACAGTCTTCCCTATCAGATAATAGTTCCGGCAAGACTGTCTTCTGTCTAACCTTAAAAACTTTCAGATAGAATCTCTAAGCCCCTTGACTGTCAGTATCAGTTTACTTCAATGTTCATACAAGTGAAACTGATATTTCAGGAGAGGCCACTTCTCCCCTAACTTCTTGAAAAACTAGAATACCTTCCTGCAAGTTGAGAGCGGACATTGAGAGAGAGTCTGCTTAGCATTGAATTCTCTAAAGAAATGCAAAAAGGATATAAAATCAAAAACTTTATTTTAACAAAGCATGCATAATTTATAAGCAAGAATGTTCCATAATTCTCTACAGCACATCATGTTTCCATGAAAGAACACCCAAGCAAAGGTATAAACCATATAATAGTTCAGTTTTCATGAAGGCCACAAAATCTTTAGATTCTGGAAATTAAGCAGGGCTCAGTCTACAACCTATTGACAATACAATATGGCAGAATTGTTTTGTAGGAGTTGAGCTTGTAAGCTTTCAAGATTTCTTGTTGCAGACTTGCTCAAATCCCATCCAGGGCACATCCCCTATGGGACACTAGATGTACAAGCATCTCAGAAGCATTAACCATTTCTTTGGCTATCGCCTTAATTCTCTACCAAATAAAGTTCAATAACAAGTGAAATATCAGTTTCCAAAATGTTCCATTTCTGAACTCATTGTTACTCTGTATATCATGCATCCTTAACCCATTATAGGGCATGATTGTCTCGATTTTCTTCATTTTATAATTATGTTCAAAAAAATCTAGTAATGTAAGTTCATAAAGTGGCATTGAAAGTTAGATTAATCCATTGTGAAAGTACTATGCCTGGGATAATTCTTCTTGTTAGTTGTGCTGTTTTAATTATCTCTTCATGCGTGAAGATGGTATCAAGAGAAAAAGTGGCATAGTAGTATGGGTGCACAAGTTTCGGGTACGCAGGTAAGTGGGGTAGTTGGACACGAGTATCCAGTACAGCTAGAAGCTTCACCAAAATTTACAGTAAATCGCTCTCAGGTTGGGAGCGTCAATTATATAATATATTAAATTTTAATATATATTAAAAATATATATAAATTTATTAAATTATATGTTTAGTTTTTAACTTTTTAACTTTGGGTTAAAGATGTAGAAGTATTTTTATAAATGAATTCACTAAAAAAAATTAGTCAAATGTTCATAATTGGTTATCCAATATCTAAATCCTCTATTTTAAATTAATTAAAAAATCAAATGATCACCACTTGAAATTTTCATAACTCATACTTGGCATAGCCTATTGATAACTAATTGTCGATAATTACCATGACGAAATTTCTGGTTGCTTCTCACCATTATAACTCAATGCATTTGGAGTTAGCTATTAGTTAATCAAGAGAGCGACTATCTTTCATTTATTTGATTACTGTTCTTTTTAAAAGTTCGAGTCTTATGCTATGATTGGGTATCAGTCGTTTCTTATTTTTTCATTATTAACAGTAATTCATGTACGGTTTGAATTCGGGTAGTTAATTTTCCTACAGTAGTCAAGGAAAAGTGGTAGTGTTTATAGATTTATGTCTCTTGGGTGCTTTAACCTTTTTACCACGACATTCTGTCCTCTTTGAATCCCAATTCAGTAGGTTCAATCAATAAAGAGTGGCTTTGGCTGCTTTGGGTAGTAGTTAGCTTTGTTACTGACTTGGCTTGTCTGGCTATAGGTTTGGATTGGTAGTAGTATAGCTGGCAGCTGGCTAGTCACAGTAATTCATGCAGAGTTTGAGCAAAAATTTTGACGGTTCATAAAGTTCAATTGGTATAAGGGAATAACCCTAACAAATCATTTTCATATAAATAAACTTTATATTGGCCGAATTGTCCGACAGCCACAGACAGTTTCGTTCATCCACATCGAATCAGACTTTCATGCTTGTGCTCTTTGTATACATTATGTTAAAATTAGTTTAACTTTAGTCTCAACGCTCCTCGATGGATCGGGAGCTTGAGACAAGTATCCCCTGGAAACTCATACTGAGAGTGGTCATTTTAGCTATGCAAAGTACCCGAAAAGCTCCCAAGTACACGAGGAAGCTCCCACCTCTTTTGGAGCGTTTCGTACCAGCTCCAAAGCTCCCAGGTACGTGGGAACACAGGGTATGCCCTTCCTAACGGTCGGGAACCGTACCCATGCAACATTTCCATATGTACAAGGGCAACAATCTTCATCTGTTTATTTGACACCAATTACTTGCAAAGGAACTTTGAATATAATAATTGAATATCTAAGTATCTTCTAATGCAACTGCACAGTTTGTGAGATTAACAACTCCTATTAACAGTGGTTGTGAACATGTTGATATTACTGTGAGCCATAATGACTACGTTGGAAACAAAACAAAACATTAGAATCAGATTTCTGATCACTTCAAAGCTTACAGCAGAAATGTGATTTTAACCTTGATTTTATAAAACAAATTTTAATTAAATGTAATAGTCGAAAATAGAATTATACTTAAAATAAGTAAAGGTATGTAATGTAAATTAATACCACTTTAAGTTTAAAGCCGCTCTAGTCTGGGTAAGACTGCCTCATACCCCACTTCATCTTTGGGGGAAAAGCTCTCTTGCAGACATCTGTAATAAGCTAGGGCGCTACCTGGATAGTGCAGATCCAAAAGAGGGTCAGTTTACATGTGCCCGCATTTGCCTAGAGGTAAATCTCGAAAAAGGGCTTCAGAAGGCCCTAAAGCTTACTTTAGGAAAATGGAGCCACATCCAAGAACTGGATTACGAGCAAATTCTATTCAAGTGCAACTTTTTCCATGTTTATGGTCACTTTGCCAAAAGCTGCCCCAAGCTTTCTGAATCTCAGAAATCAACAACTCCCCCTGCACCTAAAGAAGCAAAGTTCCAAACGGTCACTCGACGCCGACCTCCCCGACGAAAAGAGCCTCAACAGCAAAAGGATCCTCCTCAAGAGCCTCCTCCTCCTCCCGCAGCCCTCTCTCCTCCGTTGGAAAACAAAAACAGCTTTGAAGTTTTGCAGGAAGTCGAAGCTCAAGAATCTGAAGCAGCAGAAGACCCGGTGCAAGGTGAGACCTCCCCAGGTACTTCCGTCCCCTCGGTGACAGTTGTCGCTGCCCCATCCGCGAAAGAAGCTTTTCCAAGCCTTGCTGCTTCAGGCTCCAAGAGAGATGCTCAGACGTTATATCACGAAACTTCGACCCAAGCAGGACTGGCATCCTTAGTCCCTTCCTCTGGGTCAAAGGGAAGCTCCAACCTTGAAGAGTTCTCAGCCCCTTCTCCTCCCCTCACCAGAGAGCGAAAGACCAACAAAGAACGTAGGGCTTCAAATATTTTTTTGGGCTCTCAGAAGCGGTTGGACCCTTTCATTAAGGGGCATTTTACTTCCCCAACTAATTAATGTTTTGCTTCTGCACTCTACTCTGCTCACAGTTCGTGAAAATTTACTTTTGTAAGCAATTTTTGTCTTTTCCTCGAAAAAGCTCTAGAAGTAAGTGGGATTTATCTCCCAAGATATTCATTATTCATAAGGCTGACAGTACTATTAGAGGTCATCAGCCCTCTTTAATGTTGTAAGCTACAGATTCTGGTTAAAGCGATTAATACAACTCTAACCGTTCTTGTCTAAAAAGAAAGATACATGTATCCTCCCAACACAAATATATTTGGTTACTATGTTCTGAAGTCAATGATGATTGCCAAAGTGATGACAAGATGCTACAATGTTGTGGACTGGAACTGGGTTTGATCGTTGTGAAATTTCTTAGGTGGAAAATTGATATTCACAATGTAAGATGGAAGCTACCCATTTTCTGTGTATTCCTTAGCAAAATTGTTTTAATCTAACATCATTCCCAAGTTCATAAAGCATTCTGAGAGGTTCAAATGCCCACAAGTTCGAGAGCACAAAAGCCTTCTACTCTTAAAAATAAACCTTCAAGGTAAAGTTCTTCGAAATGTCAATGAATCTATTGATCCTTTTTCACCATTACAATGTGAAGACTGGAGTAAATGTTCTCTACAATTGGCATCAGTTTGGTGCAAAATACTAGACTCTAGTTACAAAATCTACAAGTATTTTAAGGTAGTTCTAGAACTGTAAATGATAAAGTTTGTGCCCTCTCGTCTCACTATGTCTATTATGATGTTTATAAATACAACTTTGGAGCTAAAGAAATTTCACATAGCATGAGTCTAGATGTCCTTTTTTTATCAGACTACCAAAAAATAGCAATCCAAAATTGTTGAGATTATGGGTAATATTCGCTTGAGCCCACATGTTGACCCTCTATTTGATGTATTGGTGGCTTTATTGAGCCTACATATTGTAATTATTGTTAGCTTTCAAGTCACTCCAAAAGTGTTTACTCCATGTTTCGAGGTGCTTCATGAGTTTCAGGGTACATGTTGTATGTTCATCCCTTCGATGGTCCAAGATAGATCGACAAATGGGAGATGATCCATGATGGATATAGCTTGCTAAGTGATTTTTTGCAGTGTTTTAAAAACCAGTCCAACTAAAACCAAAACCAACTGAGTTGACCAGCCAGACAATTTGCAACCCCAAACCGACAGAAAACTAGACTTGGGACCCGTTCGGTACCAAACCAGTCCAAACCGACCGAGCATGTCTAATACCGGTTGGGTCAATCTCTCTGCCTTCGCGAGGTTAGACACGGGTTACTGTAGAATTTTGTGGCCTACACGGCGTTAAGAATGGAAAAGTCATTAATTTATTGCGGAATTTTGTGGTTGTGTGTGTAGTTGTTAGCCTAGGCCCTGAAGATGAAGTGTACCTTGGTTTTATGGGTCATCCATACAAATAAAAACGATAATCTATGAGAACCTATGGTGAATTGCATCATGACAGTCACCAATTTGAAACTTTGAACCATGACAACCCATGAATAGTTGACAGATTGATGTCGTGGAGATTTATGGTGACTATATTGGTGGCTTTGGCGATGTATTGTATGACAATTGATAGTACTTGCATAATTGAATCAAGATAAATTGCCACAAATGATAATTAGGCCACAATTGTATTTTTTGCCACTATCTCAATCGTTGCTCTATTATTTTAATTTTTTTCATTAATTTTTTTTTTTTTTGAATAGTCCGAGTCATTAAATTCAAACTACTCTAGTTCATTGCCGGTTCCAGTTCCAGTCCAAGTTGACCCTTGACCGGTTCGACCCCTAGTTCTAAGTTTTAAAACATCGATTTTTTTACCTCAGTTGGTGCTTGCTTGGCATTCTTCCCTAGACCATTGGAATTCCCCTGATAGCTTGGAGGATGTCCTTCATTGTGACCACATAGAGGTTCACTGGTTCAGAGAATGCCCTATTTGGGCGGAGCATTGTGCACCTTGGAAGGCATCAAACCCTACACAACATGGGGTAGCTTGGACTCATGTTTGGAGACTTGGAGTTGGATCAAGGAACATGGAATTGAAACAAGTTCTTGCAAGGGCAGTTGATCCAATGGAGTGCGTGGCTTATGAGGATTGATGGAACTACATGGAGGCTAGTGACGAAGAGATGTGGACCCGTCCATCCCATCCATTAAGTTATAGGGAGCAAAAATATTTTGAAAATGCGAACTAAACATACTTGTAATCTTTGAGATCCTTAGTGAAAGAGCCATCAACTAACACAGAACAAGCACCCTTTTCATCGCTACTTTCCTCTTGTGGAAGTCAAAATAAAACTTAAATCCCTCATCCCCCTCCTCAATCAACTAAAGACTAGAATGGACTTGAACACCCCAAGCAATATAATACCCAATGCAATGAACAACCATCTCCAACTTTTCAAGCTCTTCCTAAAGAGACACATTGTGAAGATCATCTTCAAGGAAGATGTGAACATTCTCAAGGCACTATTGAGCCATCCATAACTCCTTATTCCAATTTTCTTCTATCATACTAACCCAACCTCTTGTGAACTTAATCATGCAACAAAAAGCAGCATCCCACCAAAGAATCCAACCCCAATCAGCAACGAGCCAAAGGGAAAGGTTCTCGCCCCTCCAAACAAGGGCCAAAATATTCTCCAACTTCAAATGGGTCACATTTATCTTGAACAAGGAAGAAGGGGACAAATCGGTTTGAGTGACTTAAGGAGATCACAATCTAAATATGAAGATGATTTGAAACTATCACATTAAGGACATCTACGGGATGAAGTCTACCTAATAAAGTAAAACCCTCTTGAGGACCATAGAAACGATCCAACCATGCATGAACCCTATTTCAACCCTATACCAATAACTAACCAAGTGAACCGACTAACAAAGTTTTGTGCCTGGAAAAGAAGAGATTGCAACATGAGGAAGTTTGTTGCAAATCTTGTGATCGTGGGCTTAACAAGTTTACTACCCCCAGATTGTTCTCATTAGGTCCAATACCTTTTAGTGGTTGTAGATGTATTTTGCAATGCTCTTAGTATGCTCTACAATATTATTAATTCAATCATGTTTGCCTATATCCTCATGCAAGGAGTCTATGCAATGTGAAACACAATGGGTCCAAAATATGGTAGTGTACTTGCTTTGTAACATCTTATCGGCAAAAACATAGATAGAGGCATTCTTTGTGATGATCTTAACAACATTTGACACCCTGCCTCCACAACAATCTCATCCAAAAGATGAAATAAGTGCTTCTTTCATCTTATCCAATGCATCAATTGATTTCAAGAACATGGTTCCTTGTGGGCAAAAGACAAGGAAATTTATTATAGTACGATTCTTTCTGTTACCGGATGAAATAGCAGTCCAAGCCAGCAGCAAACATATGTGGAGAAAGTGACCACTGTCACCTTAGTCACGTCTCCTAACTTCTTCGGAAGTCGAAACCTCCTAGGGAAGAGCCCTAATGACAACTCTGCAAAAGACACTTAAACACGAAATATATCTTGCAAATGTGTAAAGTTAGTGACCAGTGCCTAATGAAGTCAAGAAGATGATATCAACAATGTAAGTACACTCATCCAAGGATAAGCCAACAATTAGCCAATTAGTTCCAATGTGCAAATAACACGTGTGATATGCAAGTATTAACCAAGTTACACATAATTTATCATCACCAAGCAATCTGAAGTAGTACAACAGTACTAATATAACAACAGTATCAGTAAATATATCAGTCATTAATGCAGCAGTAGTTTTCCACCATTGTTTAGGTATCCATTACAAACTACGTGTAAATAACAGCATGCACAACTAAGCATTTAAAATCAGATCTAAAGTAAAGTATTAGCAGCGGTATATTAATGTTCAAAGTTACCAAATGACCATATCGAAGGAGCATATAATGTGCAAACGAAAGGTTATAACAATCCTCTTTTAGTTGAAAATCAAGCCATCGGCAACTAACCCTTTCATCACTAAATGTCTCCTTGTGTGCAGAAAAAGGAGCAGCAGACCCTAAATGTAGAGGGTTGTCATTGTAAGAGCAGCCCTTACGGTTGACAAAGGCTTGGATAAGGCCTTGAAATGAGTAAACAAGGTCTGGTACAAACTTAGGGAAAGGACCAGTGGACTGAAAAAGAGAGGAAGGGGTGGACCGTGAGGAGGAAAGGAGTAAGGAAACAAGCTGAGATTTCAGGCCTGAGATTTTACGGCCCGGAAATTTCATATCCCGAAATTTTAAGGTCGCGTTTTTAGGGTGACTCCGAAATTTTAGGGCACAGAATTTTAGGGCCCAAGATTTTAGGAGCCGAAAATTTCAGGAGGCTCTAAAATGGCTAAATATTTGATTTTTATGAAATTTTATAAATTTTGCATACCTTAAACTAACCTAGAACTAACCCTAGAAACAAGGTTTTGAAAATGAAAAGATGTGAAGACAAAGGGAGGTTAACCCTAGCAAAAGCCCTACCCAACCTAGGACATCTAAGGAGCACGGATTACCTAGAGAGGAAGAGATCCTAGGTCAAACAACTATCCTAGAAAACTAAGGAAAAATCTTAAAGGACCCTCACGAGGAGACGTGCCTCAGCTTGCTAAGGTAACAAGAAGGCTGGTAATGGCCTATCCTAGGAGAAAATGCAGCACTAGGGCTACCATTTAGTCAAGAACATGCACATCCACCAACATTCAAACAAAGAGATAACTGTAGATTTTTCAGCACTTTCCTAACCCGGTTTCCAACTTCGTTTTAACACATTGTTTAATGCCCAACCCAATTTGTTTTATTGCTGCAAATTAGTTTTTTTCTCATAAATAACATAGGACTAAAACACAAGAAAAGATTCAACAACTTTTTCACTAACAGCAAATAAACACATTCAACCATGAAATTTCAGACACAATATTTTTGGTCAAATGACCCAAGAAAAACCCCAACCTCCGGGGAAAACCTGTGAGAGAAAAAATTTTATTTTCAAGAAAATAAATTACAGCAATACTCAAAAAAAATTCAGACCAACTTATCTCAACCGGATGAAAATTTTTTGCCTCGTTTTCCGTGCTAAACAAAAAAAATCAAACTCAAAAATTTAGTGTTTTTTGCCTCGATTTTTTTCTCAAGAATTGTTTCTGTTGTATTGAAAACCATACTGTACAAACGAGCAATAAATGATGGTGTCCTCTCCTCGATTTGTGTGCCCTCTCTTGTTGTCATTTCCTTGAAATGCGTGCCAAGAGAAAAAACTTCTTGTTGCTGGTGTTTTCTCCTATTTCTCAAAAAATGGCTCTCCTTCTCTCTCAAATGCAAAAGTGCCTCTTCACTTGAAAAATTTCCCTTTTGGTAAAAAAATTTGGGTGAATGAAAAGCCATCTAATCCTAGGGCTCATATTAGTCTAGATGAGTGGTTGTGATTAAAATCACTTTTCTCCACAAAATTCACGTTTTAAATATTTCACTTAAAGTGCACTTTTTCTTTAAAGTGCAATTAATGCTCATCTCAAGTGATCAATATAAAGTCCAAGTGACTTTTTCCTCTTTTCCTAGTGACTTAGGCAAATGTAACTTAAGGGAACACTTCCTAGGTAAAATTTAACACTCCCTCTTACCGAGGAAGTTGTTCTTCACAACACCCAACTTGTCTCTGAAGTGAATAAACTTGCCTCTTCCAAGAGACTTCGTTAGGATATCTGCAACCTGCTCATCAGTGGAAATATACTGCAATGACACTGCTCTTCTCTGAACATAATCACAAATGAAATGTTACCTGATCTCTATATGCTTTGACCGGACATGAAATACTGGATTCTCAGAGAGTTGGATGCAACTCTGATTGTCACAGTAAATCAACGTAGGCCTCATCTCCTGATCAAATAAATCAACCAATAACTTGAGAAGCCACAGCGCCTCGCAACTGGCCTGACTCACTGCCAGATACTCAACCTCTACAGAACTCAAAGCAACAGACTTTTGCTTCTGAAACCACGACACTGTTGTCGGTCCCAAACTAAAACAACCTCTGAAAGTGCTCTTTCGGTCTGCCACGCTGCCTGCCCAATCTGAATCTGTGAAGTCAATCAATTTGATACCATCCGATCTCTTGTAGTCCAGACCATACTCCATTGTCCCTGCAAGGTATCTCAACACATGTTTTGCAACTACCTAGTGCACTCTCTTAGGCTCCACCATAAATTGACTGAGAGTGTTCACTGCAAAACACAAATTTGGTCGAGAGTTAACCAGATACATCAAAGAACCAATGAGCTGACAATATAGTGTAGGATCCACCAACTCTCCCTCAGAAGCATGAAGCTTCTTCCAATTGGTGACCATCGGTGTAGACATCGGCCTGCAATCCTCCATCCAAAATCTCCTCAGAATATCAACTGCATACTTTCCCTGTCCCAGAAAAATATGTCCAGGCTCCTACCAAACCTCCAATCCCAAAAAATAGTGCATCAACCCAATGTCTGTCATCTCGTACTCTAAAGCAAGATCTTTCTTGCAAGCTACAATAGGTCTCTCTCCTCCTGTGATAAATAAGTCATCCACATACAACAAAAGAATGAGCGGATCATCTCCAACCATGATGAAATAGAGATTTGGATCTGCCTCACTCTTTTGAAAACCCATCCACTGCAAGTAAGAGTCAATCCTGGAGTACCAAGCTCTAGGAGCTTGCTTCAGCCCATACAAGACTTTCTTTAGCCTGCACACATGAGACTCTCTCCCATGGATCTCAAATCCCTGAGGTTGCTCAACATAAACCTCCTCCTGTATGATTCCATTAAGAAATGCGGTCTTCACATCCACTGGATGGATCTTCCAACCCATTTCCGCATCAATGGAAATCATTGCCCTGATCGAAGTATAACGAGCAACCTGAGCAAAGGTCTCATCATAGTCAACTCCCTCAACCTGTGAAACCCCCCGCACCACAAACCGATCAATCTGCAACATGTTTTAGCTTGTAAAGCCAACGCGAAGTCACCACTGACTTCCCCTCAGGTCTCGAAACTATCTCCCAAACATCGTTCTTCATGATGGAATTGTACTCTTCCATCATGGCATCTCTCCAAACATGATGCTAAGAGGCCTCCTCAAAAGTAGAAGGCTCTGAATCACGAAAACTAGCCACTAATGCCATACCCAATCTATGTGGCATCTTAATAGCTCTCACTGGCTCCCTGGGTGTCCCAAACTCCTGTGCTTCCTTCAAGGTGTCCCGAAGCCACTTAGGCTTCTTCTTCCCTGAAGACTGCTCCCACACTAGTCTGTCCTCATCTAATGAACTACCATAGGTAGAAACCCCAGTAACCTGTGAACCAAAAGCTAGAGTGCCAACAACTGGTGAACGTTGTGATCCTGAAGCTCTGTACAATGAACCTGTAACATGAGACCCAAAACCTGTCCCCGAAGATCCTATTGGTTGAACCACTGAAACTGGAGAACCTGTGCCTATACTGTGTGGTCCAGTAATCCCGGAAACCTGTGAACCTGTCTGCTGCACTGAAGGTACCTGTGAAGCTACCTGAGGTGTGGGAACCTGCTGCTCTCTCTGCTCTGACTCTCTAGACTTCCTGAAGGCCCGCTCCTCCTCAAATCTCACTTCCCTCCTCACAACAACCTTCCTCTGAGAAGGAAGATAAATGCGAAAGGCCTTCGAAATCTTATCATACCCCACAAAGATGCCTCTCTTTGTTGTGGGCTCAAACTTTGTCCTCTTCCCAGAAGGGACATGTGAGTAAGTCAGGCAACCAAATATCCTAAAATGACTCACCTCAGGCTTCTTGCCTGTGAAACTCTCCTCAGGTGTCTTGTTCCCCATGGCACGATGGGGACTCCTGTTCTGAAGATAAATAGTTGTACCGCACGCCTCTGCCCAAAGGAAGAAAGGAAGTGACTGATCATGTAACATAGCTCTAGTTGCTCCAACAATAGATCTATTCTTCCTTTCTACCACTCCATTATGCTCAAGAGTGTATGGAACCGTCAACTGTCTCCTAATGCCCTCCTATCTGCAATATCCATCGAACTCCTTGGAGGTATACTCACCCCCATCATCCGATCTGAGAGCCCATATCTTCCTCCCTGTCTTGTTCTCCACAAGAGCTTTGAACTCTTGGAACCTCTGCAAGACCTCCTCAAATTTCTTGCTCTTCAGGAAGTAGATCCAGTTCTTCCTGGAATGGTCATCGATGAATGTCACATAATACTCGAACCCTCTTAGAGAAACCACTGACATAGGTCCACAAAAATCAGAATATATCAAGCCAAGAACCCCTGCTGACCTGCTATCACTGCTAGGAAAAGCAGTCTTGGTGTAGTTTCCCAAAGCACACCCCCTACATACCTCAATGTGCTCCGTGCTGAACTATGGTAACCCTGTGACCATATATCTCAACATACGCAAAGCTGGATGATGCAGATGAGCCATCCTCATGTGCCACAACTCACAAAGCTCACTGCTGCTGCTATGTGCCAAAGCATGTTGAGGCTGAAATAAGAGCTTGTACAGTTTCCCACATCTTACTCCAATGGTGTAGGAAGCAGATGATCCTGCAGTCTTGGAAAACACACGCACATGTCCATCTAGGAAGGACACCCCAAGACCCCGATCCTCAATCATGGAAACTGAGATCAAGTTCTTCTTCAACCTAGGTACATAAAGTACATCTCTCAAAATCATGGGACTCATGGACTCCATCTGAAAGGTAGTGGTCCCACGCCCAACTGCTCTGACAACTGTCATCCCCCAACACTAACTCCACATCAATCTCTGACTGTGAAAGCCTGGAGGACATCTCTCGAGCACCTGTCATGTGGATCGAAGCTCCACTATCAATATACCACGTGCTGGTGGTGGATGCACTCAAAGAATGACCTGTCAACAAGGAATACTCCCTCTCACTATCAACATATGCACTGGTGATGATGGATGCTCTCTCTCTATCAACATGTCCAGTGCAAAGAGAAAACTCTCTCAAATCTCGCTGTAAAATCCTCAGTCTCTGCCAAAGTTGTTGTCTGTTGTTGCTTCTTCTTCTTCTTCTGTGGACACTGCCCAGCATAGTGCCCCATCTTCTAACAAACAAAGCACTTCATAGTGCTCAAATCCTTCTTCTGCCCATCCTGCTGCTTGGCACCACCCTTCTTGGGACCCTTCTTGAACTTCTTCTTCCCCTTTGTTGTCAAAGCCACATCCTCCTCATCCTCCCTACTAGAAGCACTGCCCTGCAGAAGACCCCTCCGAGTCTCCTCCTAAACAAAATCATCACATATCATGTCCCATGTAGGTAAGTTCTCCCTAGCTACCAAAGCCTCCAGAAACACAGCCCAAGGCTTTGAAACCCCATTCATAACTATTCACACTAGCTCTGCATTAGGAACAACCTCCCCCACTGCTGCAAACTCATCTCTCACCTGAGAGATCCTAGTAAGGTAAGGTATCACAACCTCCCCTTTGACCATCTTGATACTTTTCAACTTCTCCCTCAAAACCATCTTCCTATTCTCGTTTGTGCTTTGAAACAAGCTGGTCAAAGCATCCCACATCTGATATGCACGAGTCTTACTCGAGATGTGAGGAATCACATGGTCTTTAACTGCATCTAGGATTATTCTCCTAGCTTTTATGTCATTATTGAAGGCAGTAAGTGTTGATGCATCGATGGAAGGGGGAACAACAATAGGAATTGTTGTAGTGTTATGAACCACCTCATCCCACAACTCATTCTCCTCCAATATCAGCACTATCCTAGCTTTCCATGGAACAAAATTCCCAGCCCCATCAAGCCTATCCTCCATCCTAAGTCCAATAGCCATTATCTCTGCAAAGTTGAAGTTTCAACAAGGCATTGCCCACTGTCAAAAGAAATCATTGAAGTCTGAAATATTTCACTGTGTATAAATCTGCACTCTTCTTCAACAAAGCTCTGATGCCATGTAGATTTTTCAACACTTTCCCAACCGGGTTTCCAACTCCGTTTTAACACATTGTTTAATGCCCAACCCAATTTGTTTTACTGCTGTAAATTAGTTTTTTTTCTCATAAACAACATAGGACTAAAACACAAGAAAAGCTTCTACAACTTTTTCACTAACAGCAAATAAACACATTCAACCATGAAATTTCAGACACAATATTTTTGGTCAAATGACACAGGAATAACCCCAACCTCCGAGAAAAACCTGTGAGAGAGAAATTTTAATTTTTAGGAAAATAAATTACAACAATACTCAGAAAAAATTTTAGACCAACTTATCTCAACCGGATGAAAATTTTCTACCTCATTTTTCGTGCCAAACAAGAAAAATCAAACTCAGGTATTTTTCATTTTTTGCCCCAATTTATGTGTTGGTGTACGAAATGTACGGACATGCCGTATGAACTATCCATACGGACCTCGAAATCCATACCCAAAAAAATTCTCGAAAATCGTGCATGTTATACTGAAAACCGTATCGTACGGACAGTGTGGACCAGCAATAAATACTGATGTCCTCTCCTCGATATGTGTGCCCTCTTTTGCTGTTGTCCTTTGCTCGAAATAAGTTCCAAGAGAAAAAACTTGTTGCTGCTGGTGTTTTCTCCTCTTTCTCAGAAAATGGCTCTCCTTCTCTCTCAAATGCAAAAGTGCCTCTTCACTTGGAAACTTTCCCTTTTGGTGAAAAAATTAGGGTGAATGAAAAGCCATCTAATCCTAGGGCTCAGATTAGTCTAGATGAGTTGTTGTGATTAAAATCATTTTTCTCCACAAAATAATTAATTTAACTCACTTTTTAAATATTTCACTTAAAGTGCACTTTTTCCCTAAAGTGCAGTTAATGCTCATCTCAAGTCATTAATATAAAGTCCAAGTGACTTTTTCCCCTTTTCCTAGTGACTTAGGCAAATGTCACTTAGGGGAACACTTCCTAAGAAAAATTTAACAATAAGAAACCTGACCTCTTTGTACTCGTGTTTAGCCAACAAATCAAAACATTACCTTGCAAAGAATTTCACCAAAGAATTGCCAAAAAAAACTTGCATTAACCCAGAAAAACCTCCTCAAGAAGGGCGCATCTCTCCAAAGAGCCCTAGCAAGGGTAAAACAAATACATAGTGTATTATCCCATAAGTTATGTTTTAAAGTGAAAGTGAGTAGATCTATGTATATGATCTCACACTCACTTTTTACAAAATATCCAAGCCTACATGCCTTAAAACATGTCAAATTGAAATTATAAAATGTCAACTTAAGATTAAAAGAAAATAATAATAAAATATGGCCTAAGGTAGGCTTAAGGTAGTATACATATGGTATTTGTACCCCTAGGTGCCAAAATACACTCAAATAAACGAATCACTCCAAACGAAAGGCTAGAGTGAGCTGACGGGAGGGCATTATACCCCATCTAACCCCTAGAATGCTATAAAATCCCTCAACGCCCTCCTCAAAGCATCAAAAGGCCTAGCATGGAGGGTGGCTTTCCTCTAAGGAGATAAGGCCAAGGAGAGTAGGTGTCCACTAACTGAAGGGCTAGGAGGGTGTCCAAAGTGGCTGTGAATTAAGACGAGTGTCTTGTAGCTGAAGCAGAGGCTACCAGAGCTCAAAGACCTAAAAAACATGTTCAAGGTTTCCTTGAATTTAGGTCTTTGACCTCACAGTGGCTTTTAGCCATCCATATTTGGAGTCTCTCTGGTAAAAATTGGCTTTTGACCAAAAATTGGCCTTTGGCCTTTGAATTTCATTGAAGAAGTATTAATTCCACTCCAAATATGAAGAATAAAAAAAACAACAAAAAAAAAAGAATTATCAACAAAAGAAATAAAAGGGGAAAGGTTTCCTTGAATTTAGGTCTTTGACCTCATAGTGGCTTTTAGCCATCCATATTCGGAGTCTCTCTGGTAAAAATTGGTTTTTGACCAAAAAGTGGCCTTTGGCCTTTGAATTTCATTGAAGAAGTATTAATTCCACTCCAAATATGAAGCAAGAACGAAAACAACAAAAGAAAAAGAATTATCAACAAAAGAAATAAAAGGGGAAATGTTAAAAAACATAAGTTAAAAAACATGTTCAAGGTTTCCTTGAATTTAGGTCTTTGACCTCACAGTGGCTTTTAGCCATCCATATTCGGAGTCTCTCTGGTAAAAATTGGCTTTTGACCAAAAATTGGCCTTTGGCCTTTGAATTTCATTTAAGAAGTATTAATTCCACTCCAAATATGAATAAAAAAAAAATTATCAACAAAGAAATAAAAGGGGAAAAGTTAAAAAACAAAATGAAATAGCCCATGGTTTTACGAAATAGCCCATGGTTTCACTTACAATATTTAAATTATAGACTAGTTTTATAAAATATGTTTTGAGGACAAAGCATCATGAACCGGAAGGCAATGTAACAAACTTAAATAATAACAACAAACAATATATATAATATTAATATATATTGATATTAATAATTAATAATTAATAAATGGTTATTAGTAAACTATTCTAAAATGACGCATTCTTTCATGGATGGTACCCAAAGTGCATTTCCAATTTATATATATATGGCACTCACTTTGTAATCTTTCATCATCAATTCATCTTTAATATTTATTTTATATTTTCAATATGGAATAATTTTCCATTGGTTGATTATTCAACTGAGTAATCATTGAGAATATCCGGATACGGATATTACAAGCCAACCTAAAGTGTAGAGAGGTGGTTAATGAAGTGACAATGGGTAGCACCTCTAAGATGTGGTTGTGCTAGCATTGTTTTTTTAGTCTTTAATCACACATCCTAGTTTGAGTTGTAAAACCTACTCTTCTTCTCAATCTATAAAAGGGAAGGCAAACGTATAGGTATGGATTTCAAAGTAGGAAACAGTGCGTGAAGGGTTTGAATCAATGTTACAAACATCACCGATATATCAGCAACATCGCGATATAATGTTAACTCACTGGCGATATATCGACAATATATCGCCCCGATATTTTCCCCGATTTTTGGCCATTTTTCCCCGATTTTATCATGATATTTGCCGATTTTTTCGCGATATTTGCCAATTTTTTCAAAAATATTGTGATTTTTTGTATTTTTGTATTTTTTAATATTTTTGTATTTTTTATTTTGCCGGATATATTGTTGATGTTTGCCGACATTTTCGCCGATAAATCTGATAATTTCTTTTTGGACCCTCGGCGATATATTTGCCGACACGTTATTCGTAACATTGGTTTGAATCATTCGATGTAATTCTTGTTTTCAAGATTAATAAACAATGATGTGATTTGAGTTTCAAATATATGTACTTGTTGTTACTTTCTTCAGCTTGATGTGTTCCAGTTCCTTATAAAAATCAGACTACAATTTTGATAGAGATTTCAGCTTTTGTTATTTTAAGTAGGACTATTACCATGTGTTCAGTAATTTAAACACAAATCCCACTGAGGTTTGTTTCAATGGGATGGGGGGCAGGGTGTGGGGGGGGAGGGGGTGTTGATTTATTCCTAAGCAACATTGAGATCCATTCTCTGGGAGAATGGAGGCACCTAGTTAATTACCAAGAAATTAACCTAGTTTGGGATTGAGGCCTCTACCTAGGGCTGAGGGCCATTCTCTGGGAGAATGGAGGCACCTAGTCAGTTACCAGGAAATCAACCCAGTCTGGGCCTGGGGTTGAGGGCCATTCTCTGGGAGAATGGAGGTACCTAGTCAATTACCAGAAAATCAACCTAGTACAAGACTGGGGCCTTATCCTTGGGTTGAGGGCCATTCACTGAATGGAGGCACCTGGTCAGTTACCAGGAATTTAACCTAGTCTGGGACTAAGACCTCAGCCTAGGGATGAGGGCCATTCTCTTAGAGACTGGAGATGCTTGGTCAATTACCAAGTATTTGACATTGAGTCATCTGATGCAGCCTGGGGCTGAGGCAACTGGTCAATTACCAAGTCATCGCCATAAGCCCTAGACTAGGTATGGGCAAGTGATGCACTCCTCTCCTTGATCTATGGGCTATGAGACCTTCTCCAAGGGCTAGCTAACCTTGGTTGAGAGACCTAGCACCTGATCTTGGTGGCAACGAGGAGATCAAGATAAAGCATTTAATAATTCTCCTTATTTATGAATATGTACTTTGAATGGGCATGAATGAATCATGAGGACCCTAAAGAACTCTTAAGACAACTTGTTGTGGTCACAAAAACACTTGAAGGACCATGAAACCCTAGTCTTAGTCCATGTGACCATCAAAAGAAGAACCTAGTGGCACAAGACAAACACCATAAAGACCTTTGAACCACAAAACATTAAAGGTTAAGGGTCAAAGATGAAAAAGAAAGGAAGCCCTATTTCAACGTCCTAATTACATGGAAGCGATGATTTACATTAATCTCAGAATTTTGCTCATGTACAAACTCAATCATCTCATTTAGATGATGAATTATTAATGCTTTGGGGTTTTTTTCCTTAAAAGGTTTCCTCGTGAAAAATCGTATGTTCAATTGTGTAATGCTTGTTTTACTACTACATTTGTTTTACTGCTGTTAAAATCTCAAGTGTTATCTCTATTATAGTCTGCAATTTTTAAAATATCATACACATGTCAAAATTCAACATGGTATCAAAGCTTTGCATGTGAAGTTTACAATGTTTGAGCAGACCATTGTGACTTCCCTAAACCTTGGGACACTTGCAGACTGAGATAGCAGACTTGTTGATCAGAGATGGCTTCCTGTTAAGTTTTCATATGCTAGACTAGTTATCATTAATGTTCAATTCAAAATCATAGCAGTAGCATATGCAGAATCACTGAAAGAAACACAATCACAAGATAGACACAGTATTTATTCTGGGAAACCCTCAAGGGGAAGAAAACCCAACCAAAACTTCCTATGTATAAGATGTATAAGATATAACCCCAAAAACAGGTATTCTCCTTTTTTTGTTCTGTCTCTCTCTCTCACTCCTATGCGCTACTCAAGTGAGTGATTCTGTGTCCAAATAAGAATCACAACTCTCCTATTTATACACATCGAGCCAACTGACTTTTACCCTAAACAAGTCAGCCCCACTAAACTGTCTGGGTTGACTTCACCAAGGAAGACTCAAAATAGTATATTATATTATACATTAGGGTACCAATCACCCGACTTACAATGGAGGCTTTACCTCATGACTCTATGATGACCAAATACAATAGTAACACCCTGTCGGAGGAATAATAGCATCTCCCTTGGGTTACATCAGTAAAATACATTTAGAATATCCTTTGAAGTTACAATATTTCAACACTCCCCCTTAACGAGAAGGTTATTCTATTGACAACATCATCATAGACTATAGGAGAATAGAGAGACAATATCTTTAACAGTACATCGAGGTAATACATCTATACATCATAGGAAGTTTTCACAACCAGTAACTACAACAGTTACTCTTCAATGTCTTCATCTTCTGCATCACACGGTCACTTGATCCTTTGGCAGCAACACTTCGATCTTTCGATCCTTCGTAGTAGCACTTCGATCTTCAGATCCTTTGCAGCAATACTTCGATCTTCGATCATTTGCAGCACTTTCGATCATCTCGATCCTTCGTAACAACACTTCGATCATTTCGATCCTTTTTCAGCAGTACTTCGATCTTCTTGATCCTTTGCAACCGCACTTCGATCTACTTGATCCTTTGTCGCCTCGCTACCTATAGTACACATAATCTCTTTGCGGGATGATCAATCCCTATCACTTTAGGACGTGAGTCCAAGGACGATGCAATCCTCCATCAACCAGATCCATGAAATCGATCCGCTGAATCATCTACAACTAAATGTAGATCTCGAACACACCCAGTGCAGGCCCTATCGTCCGTGAGGACTCATCATAGACCATCCATACCACTGAGGTTAGGATCACTCCCAAGTGAGTGTTATACTACGGTATCTACACTTACGTGTAGGCATACTCTTCCAAGCAAGAGTATTGTCTGCAGAGCATATCTCGACCGCATACAAAATGTCGACCCATCGTAGAAAATCCATACCACTGAGGTTAGGACCACTCCCAAGCGAGTGTTATATTACGGTATCTACACTTACGTGTAGGCATACTCTTCCAAGCAAGGGTATTGTCTGCAGAGCAGATCTCGACCGCATACAAAATGTCGACCCATCGTAGAACATCCATACCACTAAGGTTAGGACCACTCCCAAGTGAGTGTTTTACTACGGCGTTCGTGAGGACTCATCATAGAGCATCCATACCACTAAGTTTAAGAGCACTCCCAAGCAAGTGTTATTCTATGGTATCTACATATGAATGTCGGCATACTCTCCATACAA
Organism: Pseudotsuga menziesii; assembly: GCA_001517045.1. Classification (NCBI taxonomy): domain Eukaryota; kingdom Viridiplantae; phylum Streptophyta; class Pinopsida; order Pinales; family Pinaceae; genus Pseudotsuga; species Pseudotsuga menziesii. The sequence continues at coordinate 448,508 of LPNX010709055.1, forward strand.
AAGTATTGTCTGCAGAGCAAATCTCGACTGCATACAAAATGTCAGTCCTATCATCCGTGAGGACTCATCGTAGAGCATCCTTATCACTGAGGTTAGGACCACTCCTAAGTAAGTGTTATTCTATGGTATCCACAACTGAATGTGGGTACTCTCCAAGCGAGAGTAACATTTGCAGGGCCATCCTTAGTAAGGACCACTCTCATGAACAGAGTGTTATACCTGCCATCCTCAAGTGAGGACACTATCGTCTACAAGTGAATGTCAGTGAATGTCAGACCTTCAACATCACTGCCATCCATCATCGATGTCAGTCTCATCATTATTCCCCCTTTCCTGGGAAGTTCCATATTATCAACCTACTCCCCCTTTGTCCGAGGAGGGTTCATGTCTTCGACCTGATCTTCCTTTTCAAAGAAGGTCCATATCTTCATCATCTGTAGTTCCATCATTGGTCCTCCTTGCAAAGAAGGTCTTTTCGAACTACACCAAGCTTGTCACAAAATATTCAAACTTTACTCGAGATAGAGGCTTAGTCAGTACATCAACAACTTGCTCATTGGTACTCACATACTGGAGCTTGATAGCTCCTTTTTGTACCATATCCCTTATATAAAAATATCGGATTTCTATGTGCTTCGATTTGTCATGGAACACCAGGTTCTCTGTCATCTTTATACAACTCTGGTTGTCACAGAGAATCATTGTGGTGTCCAACTCCATGTCAAATAATCCTGACATCAGCTGCCGAAGCCATATCGCTTCACAACAAGCGGAGCAAGCTGCAATGTACTCTGCTTCAATTGTACTGAGAGCAACACTGGACTGTTTCTTACTAAACCATGAGATCATGGTGGATCCCAGACAATAACATCCACCTGAGGTGCTCTTCCTGTCTGCGGCACTTCCTGCCCAATCTGAATCCGTATATCCATATAGTTTGTAGCCATAATCTCTCCCATAGTGAAGTCCCAAATCTATCATACATTTTAGGTACCTCATCACATGCTTTGCAGCTATTAGGTGAACTCGTCTGGGTTTAACTAGATATTGACTCAAGGTGTTCACGGCAAAGCATATATCTGGCCTTGTGTTCGTCAGATACATTAATGACCCAATAATCTGTTTGTACTGAGTCATATCCACTAATTCTGATGTCTCATTAGACAACAACTTCAGGTTGGTGTCTATGGGTGTGGCCATGGCCTTACAATCCAACATATCAAATCTTTTCAAGATTTCTACTGCATACTTTCCCTGATTCAGAAAGATTCTTTCTGGGCTCTGCCACACTTCCAGCCCTAGGAAATAATGCATTAATCCAAGATCTTTCATCTCGAATTCTTCAACTAGCTTATTCTTAAAATATGTGATCTATTTCTCATTTCTTGTCAGAAATAGATCATCCACATACAATAATAGTATGACAGGTTCATCATCCATAATCTTCATATAAAGATTAGGATCAGCTTTACTCTTGGTAAAGCCCATGCTTGTCAAGAAGCTATCTATTCTACCATACCAAGCTCTAGGAGCTTGCTTCAGTCCATACAGAGCCTTTTTCAACTTGCATACATGAGTCACTCTGTCTTCGACTTCAAATCCTTGTGGTTGTTCGATGTAAACCTCTTCCTCAATCACTCCATTAAGGAAGGTTGTCTTTACATCCATCTAGTGTAAGTCCCATTTCATCATGGAAGCAAGTGCCATGATGGTTCTAATGGAAGTGTACCTTGCTACTAGAGCAAATGTCTCTTCATAATCGATCCCCTCTTTCTGAGAGAATTCCCTAGCCACAAATCTTGCTTTGTACTTTTCAATACTTCCATCAGCAACATGTTTTGTCTTGTAGATCCATTTCAAAGATACCACACTCTTGTTTTCTGGTTTGGGAACTATATCCCAAACATCATTCTTCATGATTGACTAGTATTCTTTTGTCATTGCTTCAACCCATTCTTTCTTCTGTGCAACTTCCTCATAGCTGGTGGGTTCTTGATCTACAAGGTCACACATCAAAGCTACATAACCGGAATATGGCTTTGATCTTTTGTTGGTTCTTGTGGAGCCTTCTGGAGCTTCATATCTTTTTGCTTCTTGTATGATTTCTCTTACCCAAGCAGGTTTTCTCTTTCGAGAGATATCCATAGTAAGGGGCTCCTGAGGTTCTAGCATGTCATGATCTTCAGATGTTGCTATTTCAGGAGAGGGTCCAGCTTCTACCATTCTGGGAGGTACATCCTCTTCGTGTACTTCTTCAAGTTGACACATTCTAGATTTCTTAAGAGTTGTCTCTTCATCAAATGTTACATCCCTACTAATCTCGATATGATGGAATCCTAAGATGTATATCCTGAAGGCTTTGGAGACTTCACAGTATCCAACACATATTCCCTTCTTTCCAGAAGGATCCAATTTGGTTCTCTTCTCTTTCGGAATATGTACATATACTAGGCAGCCAAATGTCTTGAGATGGCTCACTTGGGTTTCTTTCCTGTATACATCTCTTCATAAGTCTTGAATCCAAGAGCACTATGAGATAATCTATTATGCACATATACGGTTGTTCTTGTTGCTTCAGCCCATAGGTGCATAGGGAGGTCTTAGTCATGAATCATGGTTTTCACTGCTTCCATAATAGTTCTATTCTTTCTTTCCGCAACACCATTCTGTTGGGGATTATAGGGAGTGGTTAGTTCCCTCTTGATTCCTACCTCCTTACAGAATGCTTCAAATTCCTTTGAAGTGTATTCTCCACCATTATCTGATCTCAATGTCTTGATTCTCTTTTCTGAGTGGTTCTCTATCAAGGCTTTGAATTCCTTGAATTTCCTGAACACTCCACTCTTACTCTTCAAGAAGTATATCCAAGTCTTTCTTGAATAATCATCAATAAATGTGACATAATACTCATATCCAATTAAGGATATGGAGGGCATAGGACCACATATATCAAAATGAATTAGTTCCAACGTACCTTTGGTCTTTGTTTCACTTTTCAGAAAGGGATTCTTGATGTTCTTTCCTCTTGCACATCCTTTGCAAGTTCTCTCATTGCTCACATAGGGCAATGCTTTGTAGTTGATGTGAGCAAGTCTCCTCTGCCATAGTTCACTTGAGCTGGTAATCTCATGGACAAGGGTTGTCTCTGGATGTCATTTGAGCTTGTACATTCCTCCTTCTCCAATGACCACAGCATCTTCAAGTGTCTTTCCTTTGGACCACGTAAGTACTTGTCCATCGATAAATACAACTTTATATCCTTTCTTATCTAGAACAGAGATGGAAAGTAAGTTCTTTTTCAAACCTGGTACAAACAGTACTTCCTTCATCTTCATGGAAGTCCCAGAGTCAAGCTTGTAGCTTGATTCACCAATACCTTTGATGGGATATTGATAGTCATCTCCCAATAATACTTTTTGAGGAGAGTTCTTTTCTTCAAGTCTTGACAAAGTTTGCTTCTTCCTTGTCATGTGCTTTGAGGCACCACTATCAATAAGCCATGTATCTTCTCCAAGTGTTACAGACGCATAGAGTGCAGAGAATAACACATATTCTTCTACATCTTCACCTCTAGTTAGTCTCTTTCGAGGTCTTTTTTCTTCTTCATTCTCACCTTCAACTAGATGAACATGATGTCTTTTGTTGTTGTTCTTCTTCTTTGGTGATGGACACTCTTTGGCTAGGTGTCCTATCTTATGACAATTGTAGCATTGATACTTTGAGTAATCCTTCTTCTTCTGAAACTTCTTCTTTGAAGGCTTATGATTACTCTTCTTGAAGTTTGATTGCTTTCTTCCTTTAGTATGGGTGGCTAGAGCCTGATCATCTTCTCTGAGTAGAACTTCTCTGTTGGCTACTCTAGCTTCTTCTTGTATGCAATCTTCCCATACTATGTCAAACTTCATACTTTCTTTTCTGGCACACAGAGTCTGAATGAATGAGTCCCAAGGTCTAGTGAGACCATTGAGAGCAGTCATAACTAGTTCATCCTCATCAAGGGTGTCTCCAATAGAACTTAGTTGTTCTCTGAACTGGGAGACCCTTGTGAAGTAATCTTGAATAGTCTCTCCTTTGCTCAGCTTGGTGCCCTTCAGTTGAGCTCTCAGATTCATCTTTCTGTTGATGTTCCTTCCCTCATACATTCTAGAAAGTGCATCATACATCTACTTAGGTGTCTTCTTAGATGACACTTGAGGAATCAAGTGATCCTTAATAGAATCAGCAATGATCCACGTTAAATTGATTAGGTCTTGTTCATGCTTCTCCTTAGCTTCATCTTCTTTAGGTTCTGCAATCTCAGCTTTGATGTACTTCTCAAGGCCATTCTCTTTCAGAATGAGACCAATACTATACTTCCAAGCTAGGAAGTTTTCTATGCCTTCCAATTTGTCCTCAAGCTTAGTGCTTGGGGCCATCTTGTCCAGTAGGTCACTAAAAAACAAAATTTCTCAAAATAAGAGGCTCACCTTACCAGTAGATGCACTTGACTGGGGCGAGTTGGTTGGTCCAACTAATTTCTGGAGATCCCAAATCTTCACCCTTCAAATCCTACTTGCGAGGTTGCAGCTCTGCAGAATTTCTGGTTCTGGTTTTCTGCAGTTTTCTAGTTCATGGCCAAACTAGGGTTTGGCTTTCCCAAAGATTCAACCACCCAAAAACTTCGATCCTGTGCTCAATAGATTCGCTACAGGGAGGCGCAACTTTCTATGCAAGCAGATTTTCCAAATTCCAAATTTTGCAGAAACCCTAATTTCTTTCAGAGAGGGACAAGAGGGAGTTTCACCTTGTGAAAGCAGTCCTATTCAAGCTAGCTCTGATACCATGTTAAGATTTCATATGCTAGACTAGTTATCATTAGTGTTCAATTCAAAATCACAGCAATAGCATATGCAGAATCACTGAAAGAAACAAAATCACAAGATAAACACAGTATTTATCTTCGGAAACCCTCAAGGGGAAGAAAACCCAACCAAAACTTCCTCTGTATAAGATGTATAAGATATAACCCCAAAAACAGGTATTCTCCTCCTTCTGTCCTGTCTCTCTCTCTCTCCTATGCGCTACTCAAGTGAGTGAGTCTGTGTCCAAATAAGAATCACAACTCTCCTATTTATACACATCAAGCCAACTGACTTTTACCCTAAACAAGTCGGACCCACTAAACTGTCTGGGTCAACTCCACCTAGGAAGACTCAAAACAGTGTATATTATTCACGGGCTAGGGGTTCTCCTTTCCTTCATGGCAGCAGCAAGTGACTGCTACAATCACAGTTGCCCTATTTTGGGCTCTCCCCTATACACCCAAACCCAATTTAGATGTAATATCCCAACTGATATTCTATCTTGTTTGATAATATGTTTGTGGTTTCTGTGCTTCGGGTGTGCTAGAAATGTAGTAAAATTTTGCATGCAAAACAGTGTAGTGCCAAAAGGCCCTAAAATATAGCAGATCTGGAGAAAAAATAGGAAATACGACTCCTCTAGATTTGAGGAACATACCAATAATTATCGCTGCGATAGTTCTTCAATATAAATGAGACATGCATGCCATGCAAGAGATGTATCCTAGAAAACGTGTTATTGCTCCAGGAGGTTTGCCCATGCAATAAAAACGTCCCTTCTCTGAATGATGATTATGTTATAACTGTTCCAATACTTGTCAAATGAGGCTGAGACTTTCCAGACCTAGTAGTGTACCCTTCCCGGATATTCTGATGGGCGCGCGCAAGAGTTATGACCTCTCTAAGACCAATAGTAAATTGTTTCCTTCTAAGGGAGTGACGCCCTTGTTTCACACGTGTGGAGCTGGTATCTCTCTTAGATGTGCCTTCTACAACCTGTTGAGCTCCCAGTATAATAGTATGCCCCTTCCAAGAAGAATGGAAGTGACATGCGGAAGAAATACTGAGTTCCTGAATCCCAACGAATTGTTCTGGTATTTCCAGTTGTTTCCAGCGGTAAAACATGAACCTGGAATAATATATTCACCTATATGTTGGATCTCTGAATAACACCGAATATGATGAATAATTGATGGTGGATCTAAGTGATCTACCCTGAAGTGATTAGGGCAGATAGATTTCGCTGCCAAAAACACTTGTTAGCTAAAGACTTTCGTCTCCAACCCCAACTTGTCGCTGCAGCTACTGTTGTTGCTCTCAAAACCAAACTCAAAGATAATAATAATCTTGGATGTCCATTTGGTTCAACTAATCTTCTTATATAGCTTTTACGGTTAGCATGTCACTTTTAGGGTTTGCACTTTACTTTTTGCATGCATGCAATTCGAATTGCTTGTTGACTTAAGACTGAAGAAATAAGGCTTGCATGCTTTGCATTCTTTCTAATAATAACTATGATGGCCCTCTTGACTATACTGATGACTTAATAATACTGAATAAGTGTTCTAATATACTCCCGATATTAAATGTCCTCAGCCAATTCCCTATTTATCAATAACAGAACATTCAGACTACCCTAGCAGCTACAGTCACGGTGTGAGGGTTATATCAGTCACAGTGGAAGGTGACACCAGTCACGGTGGTGAGTAGCAGTAGCAGCAGAGCTACTACAGCTCACGGTGGAGCGCAACAGCAGTCCACAAGTCATCTACAGGATTCGGTGAGGTGGCAACAGTGTTAGCAAACCTTCATTGACGTGGCAACAGTGCTAGTAGTCCATGTGGCTACAACAAGGGTCTGGGCAAGTGACGCACTCCTCTCCTTAATCTATGGACTATGAGAACTTCTCCAGGGACTAGCTACCCCTGGTTGAGAGACCTAGCACCTGATCTTGGTGGCAACGAGGAGATCAAGATAAAGCATTTAATAATTCTCCTTATTTATGACGATGTACTTTAAGTGGGCATGAATGAATCATGAGGACCCTAAAGAACTCTTCAGTCAACTTGTTGTGGTCACAAAAACAGTTGAAGGACCATGAAACCCTAGTCTTGGTCCATGTGACCATCAAAAGAAGAACCAAGTGGCACAAGAGAAACACCATAAAGACCTTTGAACCACAACACATTAAAGGTCAAGGATCAAAGATGAAAAAGAAAGGAAGCCCTAATTCAACGTCCTAATTACATGGAAGAACATTATGTTTGATGCAATATAAATAAAGAAGCTTCAAATCATTTCATAATCATCAACTTCATCGTTTTGATCTACTCCTTTGGATTGAGGAATTTGTTGGCTGAGGTCTTCCTCTCTTCCATTACTGAAATTATTTGACTGAGGTTCTCTCTTCTATCTGTTGGTGTATATCTTGTTATTTTCTACAAGTGGCAACTCAGCCTGCTAGGGCTTCTCCTTTCCTTCACGACAGCAGCAGCGACGGCTACAATCACGGTTTCCCTATTTTGGGCTATCCCCTATACACCCGAACCTTGTTCAGACTACCCTAGCAACTACAGTCACGGTGTGAGGGTTATATCAGTCACGGTGGAAGGTGATAGCAGTCACGATGGTGAGTAGCAGTAGCAACAGAGCCGCTACAGCTCATGGTGGAGGGCAGCAGTAGTCCACAGGTCATCTACATGATTCGGTGAGGTGGCAACAGTGTTAGCAAACCTTCGCTGAGGTGGCAGCATGTAGTAGCAGACTTAGTTGACGTGGCAGCAGAGCTAGCAGTGCACATGGCTACAGCAGCAACAACAGTAAAAGTCTGTTAGGGCTCCCTCAGTTTGGAAAATTTTGATTTACATTCATCTCAGAATTCTGCTCATGTACAAACTCAGTCATCTCATATAGAGGATGAATTATTAATGCTTTGGGGTTTTTGTCCTTAAGAGGTTTCCCCGTGAAAAACCGTGTGTTCAATTGTGTGATGCTTGTTTTACTACTACATTTGTTTTACTGATGTTAAAATCTCAAGTGTTATCTTTATTACAGCCTGCAATTTTTAAAATATCATACACATGTCAAAATTCAACAGGGGGGGTTGAGGCAAACCGACGAGTGGTCGTTAAGACCATCCAAGAATGCATATGAGATGCACATAAGGGGTATACCTCTCAATTTATATGGGGTTCGCAAGGTGTTATCCAACTTTTTGTACCATAAGTTGGGTTACCTGAGGAGCCGCCGGTTGATAGACTTGTTCAAAGTCTGATTCCAGTGTATCAGTCGATCCGTTTGCTTGTCTAGCCAATATTGGCTAGTCACCTTTTTATTTGAATAATTTTGACCATGGCCCTACGGGGTTTGTAATAAAATGTGCTAGTAGGATATTTTTGAGTGGTTCGATCTCCTGAGACGTAAAATCTCAAATAGGGTATTCCAGGGAGTTTTTTGCCCCTGACAATTATGCTCTGCCTTCAGCCGAGTATAATTGACGAGGTTTTCTCCCGCTTCCTCCAAAGCTGGAATGCCCGATGTTGAATTCTGGGCCTTGGGGGGTTATTAGAGCCCAACTGAGTGTTATAAGCCTACTAGACATTATTTAGATAGATCATGGTCATGTCCTAAGTCATCTGGACACATAAAAAAATCTCGAAAAACTCTTTTTCAAACAGTGAAAATTATTTTTTTAAATTTTTTAATTTTTAATTACTTTTCCTAAGTTTTTTTGGTTAATTTTTCCATAAATTAAATGGAAAAAAACCCATTCGTGATTCGGACTCAGAATTCAGTGATTGAAGGCTCTAACCTTAAGCCAAAAATCATTCTTGATCAGCCAGCCAGTCAGAGCCAACTTTCAGATCAACAATCGAACAAATAATGCCTTTTTACTCAAAAAAGTCAGTTTTGAGTAAAAAAAATAATTTTTAGTAAAAAAATGATTTTTATTAAAAAAAATGATTATTTTGGAGAAAACTAAAACTCTCCAAATTAATCCAAATTCAGTAAAATAAAAGGCTAAATGACATCTCATGGAACACTTCTGATGATTGGAGTTATCATAACTCAGCTTCAGTCATCATTAAGAGAGCAATTAATTTATTATCAGTTATCAAACATGTCATCTCCAGCTAAAGATGAGATGGAGAGCTCTCATTGGTCCGGTGATTTGATCGAGGTGAAGATTGAAGCTTACACCATCAGTGGGCTTCCCAAACCTAGCTTAGGCTCCTGCCAGACCTAAAGAATGAGCTTACCTACATCCAGACTCACACGTGTGGCCTCATCCTTGGCTTGTTTTGAGTGCACAGATTTGGATTGGGGGCGCCTTGCCTGGGTGGAGGCCTCCCCTCACTCCCGATTCTCCGGTTTAGGTCTGGGCTCTTTGTTAGGTGGCTAAGCTAGTTAGGGTTGGTTTTTTGGTTTTAGGGTTTTAGCACTCTCTCATTTGTTAAAAGGAGGCTCTTTCAGCTCTATTATCATGGACTTTTGGGCATAGAAACTCTGCAAAAATTGTAATCATTATATTATTGAATAAAGCTTTTCGACTTTGGAGATCTACAGGATTGTCTCTTCATTGGTGGATGTGTTGTATGAGGTGATCTCTTTCCATGCTTTCAATTTGTTATTTATGTGTTGAATCAAACAACTAGCTTTAGAAGTCTATTATTAGAACATAAGATTTACCATTTGCTTCTATCAAGTTGGTTTATTATGCAAAGTTTATCATAATCTAGATGGGTACAAATATTCAGTTATATGAAGTATTGATCTTGATTTGCATATTCCTAGCATACTAGTTTTTATTGTTTGATCTCATTGGGTATCAAGTTGAATTGTCTTTACAGATCTCGCCATTTGGAGAAAGGTGCAAGCTTAGCTGCATCAAACTCATCTCCATCATCATAAGAACCTTCTAACATTGTTGACTTTCAGGACCTAAGAGAGTTTGGCTTTTTCCAAGAGGAAAAAAACAAGGAGATCTTCCTCCAAAGTTCCATCTCAAAGTCTTTCATAAATTTAAACACTTTCTTGGTTACCGAACTTTCTTCCTCTAGTTCTCCCTTTGCTCCTTGACTTCTTTTGTTTCCTTGCTTGCTAGCCCCTTTCCTCCTTGACTTGTTTTCCTTTTCTCACTTTTTCTTCATCGCTGCCCCGTTTTTTCTTTCTTTTACCATCCCTTTTTTCCATTTTGGACAGCCCTAGTGTGCCCTAGCTTTCTTCCCTTGTTTGTCTCTTTTTGCCCTAGTTTTTGGGCTTCCTTTAACCTTGTTTTTGGCCATTTCTTTTACTTTTTGTTCGCTGTCCCGTTTTGCACTTTTTATGACAACCACTTATTTCATAGTTCGCTGTCCCGTTTTGCACTTTTTATGACAGCCACTTATTTCATTGTTCGCTGTCTCATTTTGCACTTTTTATGACAGCCACTTATTTCATTGTTCGCTATCCCGTTTTCTTCAATTTTGTTCACACCTTAGCTTCTTAGTTCGCTGTCATTTTCCTCTCTTTTCTTGTTTTTGACTTCCTCTTTGCCTTCCCTCTTTCTTCCCCTCCGCTTCCTTTTATTTCACCCTTCTTTTGCCTTGTTCTTTTGCTCTCATTCAAACTTCTTCTTTTTCCTTTTGGCAAGTTTCAAGAAAAGCTCCAAGTAAAAGTAAATCACTCTCCTTTTTACGCAAGTTGTAATAATAATAGAGTTGTATACTTTCCTTTGAAAGTCCTTTCAAGGATTAAATTCTTAAAGGCAATTTGTATAATTTTAATAAAGCATCTTTTGTTTGAGTAGGGTTTTTAAGTCCCCACTCCCACCCTCCCCCATTTGGGGAGGATTGTGTTGCGTCCATATTTTACATGCTTAGATTAGATGTGATTGTTTTCATCATCATTTGCATCTTATGCTTAGAATATTAATTGTTAATCCATCACTTCTAATTCATTAATTAATTTGATTACTCTTTTAAATTGTTTATCTTTCTAAGTAAATCAACTGCTTAAATCTCTTGAATCACACCATAAGGTGGATCAAGAATGCTCTATGTCGGAGAGTTTAATAAGTAATCTTTGCTTTTTATTCACATTGTTTAATCAATTAACTCTTAAGTAAGACTCTTGAACTTGAAAAAACACAAGTCAAGAGCACTCTCTATCGGAGAGCATCCTAGGTTTGCATAATCCCTGCATTAGTCTCATCTAGATTAGCTAAGTCTCTTGAACCATTGTCATAAGATAGGGTCAAGAGCGCTCTCTGTTGGAGAGTCTTAATTAATCAACTTAATAAAACCTTCAACACACACACCCCTTTTAATTAATTAACTCCCTCCCCTCCTTGCCGGAGTATGCTCTGACCGATCCCAGATCGAAATACCCAGAAACGACACTAGATCTTTAAACCCTACAAGAGTAATTTAATAATACTTAAACAACCGTAACCAACGCACCGGCGTTGTAGGGATTCTTCCAAAGTACTTCCTAATAGAGGCGCCGGAACCTCCCACTGTCTTAGATTCTCGGCTCGCTGGTCAATCTTGGAGATACCAACCTGGGATACTGGACGGGCCCGACATGTCTTCAACGGAGGGAACTTAAAAGAGTATCCCGGCTTTGACAAACTTTTGTTGACACTCTAAGCAAGACCACTATCAAAAACTTTTAAAATCTACCCAAGAGCACTTGCAAAACCTAATACTCACTAGCTTGATTCCTAGACTTTATTTCATGCATTTATTTGACTCCATAAGGCACTGGTCCTTTGTTATATTTGATTAATTTTCTATCTTGATCAACTGTCTATGGGCCATTTCAATTGATTATATTTTAATGCTTAAGTTATAAGTTTGGAATCTTTGCTTATCTGTGTGATCTCTTGTTAGCAACGTGGATTGCTTTGATTAAACATCATCCCCCTAATATTGATCATTTTAAATCATAGTAACTCCTAAACAACACCCATATGCATCCAAAAACATCTAAAAATTAACTTAAAACATTGAGCCATAGAAAACTCTTTGTTAAGGACTACCCCCCTTGGATTTGTTAGGAGTTAGCCTAAAGGGAGGAGCTAGGAGTAGGTGACAGTACCTAGCTCTATGCTTGCCCCCAAGGTCACACCTCTCCCACTTTCTCAAGTGAGGAGACAGCTTTCGGAAGATTTCTGTTGCTGGTGTGCAATCGATGGACAACACAAAGTACCAATAATTCCACTCTTGGTTTAATGCTTAAGGGTAAGACAAATTGTTTCCAAACATGAGCACATGAGCAAGTTGCTACAATCGAAAAGCAACAGGACTTTTCCCCCGCCTATTGGAATTCAAATCTCGTTGAGATTTGTTCAACGAGAAAGAGGGAGGGTCTTTAAGTCCATCCAAGAACACATATGAGGTGCGCTTAAGGAGTATACCCTTCAATTTATATGGGATTTGCAAGATACCAATAATCTCACTATTGCTTAAGTGCTTGAGGGTGGGATGAAGTGTTTATAAACATTTGTAGCCCAAGGGATTTGCTCAACTGGTAGTCGCCAATGTTGTTGGCCATTTGGCTAGTTCCATGTCAACAAGTGCCCAATTCAAATCCCCCTAGGTTAGGTGTTAATTTTCCCTGTGTAAGGATCAAACTACTTTCTAGCTACAATACCCATCCTCTTCAATACAACAGTACCGTACAGCAACATGCCCTGCATTAGCAATTCCATCCAGCATTAATGAGGGCCCACTAGCTTTTATAGAAGGGATAAAGATAGGGATTGCATGCATGCGCCATCCTTTGTCCAATTCCAATTTTAGATGCCTTTTCTATATTCCACAGTCCAATTCTAAATCTGTTTTGAGTCTATTTAGTTTTGCAGGCACAGCTAGAGGGCACAGTCCCCTAAGTAGACGCACTCATGCATGTGGATTTCCAATATAGTTAAGGGTGTGTTGACCACCAAAACCAACTAGGTTGACAACAGTGTACCATGCACATGTTGGATGTGCCTTGAAGATAAGAATGAAGTACTTAATGATTATATCAAGCGAGGCAACTCTTCTTCTCTTTATGAAATTTTTGCACCCCTGCGGAGGATTTTGTAAAGATATGTCCACATGAAGGTCTAGTTTTTTGTAACTTGATCACCTAAGACTTAGTCATTAGGGGAAGTCTTTTCATCGAATGTTTTTTCACTTGGATAGTTAAATTTTCTTTTTAGAGATTTTAATTATTTGAGTTTTTCACTCAAAAATACCTCCAAAGTGGTGAAAGGTGTTCTAGTGATCGAGTCCATGGGATGATTGGGGCCTAGGAATGTTCTATATTACCATGCTAGACATTATCCAGAGTCTTGCAGAATTTCATTAAGTTTTGCATAGGTTTTTTTTAATTTTTGGTCATTAAAAATTGTCACTCAAGACAAATTGTTGTAATGTAAAAGAGGGTTACTTGGTCATTTTTAATGTTGTATAGGGGTACGGGTACTCAAGACAAATGGCATGAGACCCCCTACACCCTTGGGCCAAGTTTGAAGTCATTCAGACAAGTATTACTATGGTTTTGGTCACTTTTTCCCAAGACAATCATGGAAATCAAGAAATTGGGCACTTGATTAGAGAGCCAAATTTTGGAAAAGTGACTAAAGTCACTTGGGGTGGCCAAATAAATGTTCTAATGTTTATATTAGGTTCCTAAGAGAAATTTAAGACCCAAAGGGGGCCCCCCAAGCAAGCATGTAACAAGTTTTGAGTTGTCGACTCTAGGGGGTGCCCCCTTCTCTCTTTGATTGGTTGGGTGAGCTAAAGTCAATGGAAGGGGCCCCACTATGGTGGTTTCCTCTCCATTTGACATAGTAATAAGGTTAAAAGCATTAACTTGAGGGTTTCTCTCCCCATATTTAAGATCCCAAACCATGGTTTTCCTCTCCTTGAGCAAATTCGCCCCCCTTCCTCTCCTGGGCTCCCTTCTCTCCCTTGTGACACTTGTCTAGCATGCAAAGAGCCTCTCTCTTTCATTTTTCTTATTTAAGGAGGGCATTCCTCCTCATTTGGCGAGATTCACTTAATCTCTTGCTTCATTTTGTTCATGCTCTCTCTCTCTCTCTCGCGTTCTCCCATTGCCCCCATTCTTGCTCTCTTGCTCCATTCTTGTCCAAGAGGAGCCATTGTACTTTCAAGTTTGAATGATAATAGAAGAAATCTTTGGAGGAAGTAATGTCCATGCATTGTGATTGAGGTGATCTTGTTTCATTCTTGGTTCGTTTTGTATTTGGAATCTCTAACAAAGTTTTTTGCTTGAGAATAGTGTTGTAATAGTTTTGTAGCATGCTATGCGGGTTGTTTGATTAGAATTTGGAAAGTGTTATCCAACTTTTTGTACCATAGTTGGGTTACCTGAGGAGCCGCCGGTTGACAGACTTGTTCAAAGTCTGATTCCAGTGTATCAGTTGATCCATCTGCTTGTCTAGCCAATATTGGCTAGTCACCTTTTTATTTGAATAATTTTGACCATGGCCCCGCGGGGTTTGTAATAAAATGTGCTAGTAGGATATTTTTGAGTGGTTCGGTCTCCTAAGACGTAGAATTGCAAATAGGGTATTCCAGGGAGTTTTTTGCCCCTAACAATTATGCTTTGCCTTCATCCGAGTATAATTGACGAAGTTTTCTCCCACTTCCTTCAAAGCTGGAATGCCTGATGTTGAATTCTGGGCCTTGAGGGGTTATTAGAGCCCAACTGAGTGTTATAAGCCTACTAGACATTATTTAGATAGATCATGGCCATGTCCTAAGTCATCTGGACACATAAAAAAATTTCGAAAAAATCTTTTTCGAACAGTGAAAAATTATTTTTTAATTTTTAATTACTTTTCCTAAGTTTTTTGGGTTAATTTTTCCATAAATTAAATGGAAAAAACCCGTTCGTGATCCGGACTCAGAATCCAGTGATTGAAGGCTCTAACCTTAAGCCAAAAATCATTCTTGATCAGCCAGCCAGTCAGAACCAACTTTCAGATCAGCAATCGGACACATAATGCCTTTTTACTCAAAAAAGTCAGTTTTGAGTAAAAAATATTTTTAGTAAAAAAAATAATTTTTATTAAAAAAAATGATTATTTTGGAGAAAACTAAAACTCTCCAAATTAAATCAAATTTAATAAAATAAAAGGCAAAATGACATCTCATGGAACACTTATGATGATTGGAGTTATCATAACTCATCTTCAGTCATCATTAAGAGAGCAATTAATTTATTATCAGTTATTAGACATGTCATCTCCAGCTAGAGATGAAATGGAGAGCTCTCATTGGTCCGGTGATTTGATCGAGGTGAAGACTAAAGCTTGCACCATCAGTGGGCTTCCCAAACCTAGCTCAGGCTCCTGCCAGACCTAAAG
>LPNX010709055.1:464233-479618 GCA_001517045.1 Pseudotsuga menziesii
ACAAAGATCTTCTTCTTCAAAATACAAAAAAAAAAAGCTGGGAGTCTAGCTCTCTCTCTTGGGTTCCATCCATAATTTCAAATTCTTTTGGTTACCAGTTACTTAGGAAGCCCTAGTTTACTTCTTTCCATCCTTTGGCTTCCCTTTCTTTGCCTTGTTTGGCTCGCCTTTCCTCCTTCCTCTTCGCTGCCCTCTTTTTCCTCCTTGTGGACAGCCCTCTTTTTACTCTTCGCTGCGCTCTTTTCACTCAGTTTTGCAGCCCTCTTTCTTCTGTTTGGACAGCCCTCGTTTTACCTAGTTTTCACCCATTTTTTCATGCTTTGGACAGCTCTCTTTTTCCTCCTTGTGGACAGCCCTCTTTTGACTGTTCGCTGCCCTTTTTTTTTACTATTTTACAGCCCCCTTTTCTCCATTTTGGACAGCCCTAGCATGCCCTAGTTTTCCTTCCTTTTTGCCCCTTTTTTGCCCTAGTTTTTGGGCCCTCTTCAACTTTGTTTGTGGCCTTTTTGTCCACTTTTTGTTCGCTGTCCTGTTTTTCTTTTTTTATGACAGCCATTTGTTTTCTCTTTCGCTGTCCCGTTTTCTTAAATTTTTGTCTTCCTTTAGATTCATAGTTGGTTGCCCCTTTTTTCCCCTTCTTTGGTTTTGATCCTCCTTTCGTTTTCTTGCCTTCTTTCCCTCATCTTCCTTTGTTTCAACCCTCTTTTCGCTTTGCTATTTCTCTCTCTTTCAAACTTCCTCTTCCCTTTTTTTTTGAAAAGTTTTGAGAAAAGTTAAAAATAAAAGTAAAAGTACTCTCCTTTTTTACACAAGTCCTAATATTAAGTAGAGTGATTTTGCTTTCATTTGAAAAGTCCTTTCAAGGACTAAAATCCTTAAGGCACTTTGTATAAATTAATAAAAAATATTGTGTTTGAGTGGGGTTTTTAAGTCTCCACTCTCATCCTCCCCCATTTGGGGAGGCTTGTGTTGCGTGTATGCTTAGATTAGTGCTTGTTTTCATCATTGATTATATCTCATGCTTAGATCACTAATTGTTGATTCATCACTTCTAGATCATTAATTAAGTTGATTACTCTGTTTTAAATTGTCTACCATTCTAAGTAAATCAACTATGCAAATCTCTTGAATCACACCATAAGGTAGATCAAGAGTGCTCTCTATCAGAGAGTTGTCTTTTCATTGTTTAATAAGTTAATCAATTAATATTGAAAGTCTCTTGAACTTGCAATAATCCAAGTCAAGAGCACTCTCTATCGGAGAGCATTCCCACTGCATATCATTGCATCAAGCATATAGATTAACTAAGTCTCTTGAACCACTGTCATAAGACGAGGTCAAGAGCGCTCTCTGTCGGAGAGTTTGAATTAATTAACTTAATAAAATTCGCAACTCACATCCCTTTGATTAATTAACCCCCTTCCCCCTTTGTCGGAGTATGCTCTGACCGATCTTCGATCGAAATACCCAGAAACTGCATTGGATCTACCCCACAAAAGGAACTTAACTAAAACTTTTCCCCATAACCAACGCACCGGCGTTGTTCGATAAATACCGAGGCATGTGGGCAAATTCCAAGTGTGGGCGCCGGGCTACCTAATCTGGGCACTGGTAGTTAAGTTATTGAACACTTACCTTTGACCCCAGACAGGTCCGTCATGTCTTCGAACGGAGCCACTGAAAGTATTACCGGTTAGGACATCCAGCCACCATAAGTGAAGATCACAAAAAAAAACTCGTAAAATCTACCAAGAGCACTCGCATCACCTAACATTCACTAGCTTGATTTCTAGACTTGCGTTTAATTCTCTGGCGCATTTCAGCTTCATTGACTCCATAAGGCACTGATCCTTTTTAATTTGCATAATCATATTATTTGATCAATAGTCTATGGTTTATCATAATTTCTTTCTCTGAATGCACTATTAAAGTCTAGAATTTTTGCTTAGTGCGATATCACAACGGAGGCATAAGAGCACAAGCCTCCTTAGTTATTGAACACATAAAATTTACCAAAGCCTCATTTTTTGCCCCATATCCTCTACCCCCGTCGGTTCAACCGATCTAAGGTGACAAGAAAGGGCAAAGATTTGTGTTGGCTAGTTTAATAGGCACCCAGATAAGTATCTTCATTAGAAAGGAGAAAAAGAGGCTTGACCTGTGGATCTAATGGGGTAGAGGCCATAGGGGGCTTCGTGGCACTTTGTGTCCTCCAGTTGAGCACCCAACAAGTTTCAAGTTTGACCCATGGAGCTAGGTGGGAACCTTGTGTTGCCATGTTGAGCACCCAGCATTCTTTCTCTAATCGAAGGAGATAGTCTATTGGGGTAGACATCTAGAATAGTTCATTTCTTTGCAACAAACACCTTAATTCCCTAAGTCAAAGAGAGACATAAAATTTAATAAAACTTGCAGGACCACTTGCATAACATTGTTATAATCATTTACATTTCTCTACTTTGCAAGCACTTCATTTTAACTTACTCATTTACTGAAAGTAATCATGTTCTGGTATATTTATTAAAGTAAATGAGTTGATGCTTTAGGAAAATTATTTGAAGTTGATTATTGTGACTCCATAGCCCAAGTAGAGATGGCACTGGTCATTTTGATTATTTAATTGTTTATCTCTTTCATACATTACCGGTTGATTGTTAAAGGGTTTGCTTAACATTGAAATATTTGCATCACTGCACGCTGATTGTCATTTTTGTAATTTACAACTCCAAGAAAACATTCTTCAAAAAAGAACTTAGTAAGTAGGGACTATCCCGCTTGGCCTTTAGGAGTTGTGGTCTAAACGGAGGAGTTTAGAACCGAGGTGACAATGGTTCTCAACTCATAAATTGCCCTTAAGAACACACAGCGGTTTGGAGACTTACCCGTGTCCAAGTGTGTTTTAGGCGGCAACAGGGTGCATATCTCGACGAGGATGCATGCTTGCATCATGCATGTCTCAGTCTATCTCCAAAAGGAGTACAACTGCTTTGCTTGCTTATCCATGCAAGGAAGGCACACTACGTTTAGGAGTTGTTACTGTTGATTTTTCTGAGCAGCATCGAGAGCCCTTCTCTTCAGAGAATGGGACCACCACCTGGTCCAGGACCACGGTGAAGACTCAACCCAGTGTTGAGTGACCATTTTGTTGAATGGTAGATATCTGGTCTGGGACCATGATATAGACCCAAATCTGCCCTGGGTAGACTCAACCTAGTGTTGAGTAGACATCTGGTCCGGGACCACGATGTAGACTAGTCTAGGACTGGTAGACTCAGCCTAGTTCTGAGTAGCCATTCTCTGGGATAATGAAGACACTATAAACCCTAGACTAGGTCTAGGCATGTGTGTTGCACTTTGACACTTGATTTATGGGCTTGGTGTGCTTCTCCAAAGATTAGCTACCCTTGGTTAAGTTACCCTAGTACCAGATCTAGGTGTCACACAGTGTGTGAGATAAAAGCATTAATAACTCTCTTGGTTTATGATGATGTATTTTTTAAATCAAAAAGGACCACAGGTAATAACCACAGGGGCACTTGGAAAAAGGCCAAAGTCAAAAGTCAAAAATAAATAAAGGCTTGTTGACCACAGGAAAATGAACACAAGTGGAAGTTAAAATAAATAAGGACTTCTTATAAAAGTCAAAGGAAAAACAAAAGTACTTTTTTTGGTAAAAGTGAAAGTAAAATTAGGAAAAGAATAAAAATAGTATTATTTTTATTTTTCCTAATCTTGTCCACTTACAGGTGAACAAAGGCTATAAAAGAAGATCAAGCCTTCTCATTTACAATATACACTTCTGCTCTCACAGGTGAAGAAGACTATCTTATGTCCAAACCTTCAGCCAGGGTTTTATCAGCAAAGTGCATCTTCAGCATTTTTGCACAGCCATCTTCAGCATTCCATTTTTTTGGGCAACCTTCTTCATTTTTCGGGCAGCTGAGATTTTTCTTTGTGGGTAGCCTTTTTCCCATTTTCGGGCATCCTACTTCTTCCTCTCCTCGGGCTGTTTTGTTTTTTGGGGCAAGCCACTTTAGGGCACTGCCCTATCGACACCCACGGGCAACCTGCTACAGGCATACCCGTAAGGGTCTGGCCCACAGCCAACCCTTGGGCAGCCTAGGGCATACCCCTTTAGGTCTGTCGTGGCCACGGGCTACAGCAGACCTGGACTGACATTGCAGACCACGGGATGCTAAAATAGCAGTCTCGGGCTGACTGTGCAGTCCACGGGCTGCAATACAGCAGGCCCCAAGACATAGGGCAGGGCTCAAAGCCTTGGCCCAGTCCACGGCCAAGTGCCCAGCCACCTCAGCAGCAGCAAAGGTCAGACAGGCAAGCAGATCGGGTAGCTCAACAGCAGATCGGGCAGCCGAGCAGAGGAGGACAGTTCGGGTAGCAGGCAGATCGGGCAGACCAGGCAACAAGTCGAGCACCGTGAAGGTACGGTTGGGCAGTATGATTTTTGCGAACAAAAGAGAAAATTTATCAGTTTGTGAAAAAGCCCTAATTTAGCAAAATTGTGAATTCTCGAAATTGTGGTTTGTATTTATCAGTCTGAATTTTTCTGATAAAATTTTAGAGTACAGTGGGTAATTTCCAGACTAGAATTGAGGAACTTTTTGAAGAATTTCTTAAGCCATCTCATTTACGAGATGGGCTATTAATGCTTTTGGGGTTTTTGTTCTCTCAAGGTTTCCCTAGTGAAAATATTGTGTCCAAGTGTGTTGATGTGATGAATGTGTTCTTACTGCATTGTTGACCTATTTATGTTTATCTGCAAATTTTAAAAGTTTTTCCTAATGCTAAAAATTTAACATGGTATCAGAGCTTAGCATGTGAAAACACAGTGAAGGGACATTGTTGTTGTTTTTCACTAGATCTTGGAATAAGATTTCCAGATCTAACCTTTTGGACAAGGGACAAAGATGGCCACCAATGGTCTCAAACCGAAAGAGAAGCTCTCCGGTGCAGCAAACTTCAACTTTGAAAAGCCAGGTTGACAGCCATTCTAGATGAGAATGACTTGGATGACCTTGTTTTTAATGCCACAAAAGAGCCTACAACAAATGTTGGTAGACTTGCCTACAAGAAAAAGCAAGGTAAGGCTAGAAGAATTATTTATGATTCCATCAGAGAAAAATCGATGCCCAACATCTCATCTCTGAGGACTGCTAAAGAATGCTATGATACATTGGTTAACCTCTATGAAAAGAAGGCTCCTAGTCAAAAGAGAGTCTTGAAGAAGAGGCTACGAACTTTGAAGCTGAACAAAGATGAAAGTGTTGGTTCCTTCTTCACCAAGATCAAACAGGTAAGAGATCAACTCCTTGCTATTGGTGTTACTGTTGATGATGATGATCTTGTACAAAAAGTGGCTGATGGTCTCCCAAGCTCTTGGGAAACCTTCATGGCATCCGTTTATGGACGAGAAAATCAACCAACCTTTGAAAGGATTTGGCATGATTGCATACAAGAAGAAGCAAGGAACAATGACAATGTAATCAATCGAGATAATCTTGCACTTGCAGCAAAGACCAAGAAGTTCAAGAAGTCTTTCCATCAGCAAAAGAAAGGGAAGAAACCTCGGCGTAAGTTTTCTGATATGTCTAAGATTGAATGTTATACTTGTCACAAGTTTGGACATTATGCTAGAGGCTGCAGGCAGAACAAGAAGAAACCCAAGAGAAGGTTTCAGGCATCTGCTGCAGAAGCAGAGGAAGAAGAAGATGAAGAACCAAAGAAGAAGAAGAAAGCCAAGGCTAATAAAACTAATGAGCCTAGAAGAGAGTACTATTTGATTTCTGCTCTAACTGGTTCTTTCTCAGTTTGCTCTACTTCTTGGTTTGTTGACAGTGGTGCCTCTAGGAACATGACAGGTAACCGTAGTGCCCTCACCAGTTACAGAAAGAAGAAGCTCACCACTCAGGTAGAACTTGGGGATGATTCCACTTACAAGATTGAAGGAGTTGGCTCAACTTCACTTCAACTTGACTCAAGTACGGTTCTTCATGTTGATGATATTCTTTATGTTCCTGGTTTAAAGAAGAATCTTTTATCTGTTGTTGGTTGAGAAGAGAAGGGCCACAGAGTCCTCTTTATGGACAAGAAGGTCTTTTTATGGGCAAAAGACACAGTTCTAGACTCAGCAGTATAGATAGGGGTTCGAGAGGGAGATCTCTATAGGGCTTCAAAAGTTTCCACTCATGCTTTGGTACATCACTCAGTTGATCCCTGTGAACTTTGGCATAGAAGGTTTGGACACCTTCACTACACAGGTCTCCCAAGATTGCAGAAGATGGTTACAGGTATGCCAGGAAGTTTCTTTAAAGCATGAAGGAATTTGCAAAGGATGTGCTCTAGGTAAGAACACTAAGAAATCCTTTCCCAGAAGCAAGAGTAGATCTAAAGGCATTTTGGATTTGATTCATTCTGACATTTGTGGGCCCATGTCTTCACCCTCCTTGAGTGGGTGTTTATATTATGTCTTGTTTATTGATGACTACTCTCGAAAGCCTTGGATTTACTTCCTCAAGGCAAGAGTGAAACCTTTGACAAGTTCAAAGAGTTCAAGACATTGATTGAAAATCAGACTGGCAGGCACATCCGTATCTTGAGATCAGATAACGGAGGTGAGTATGAATATAATGAGTTTGATGATTTTTGTCGAGAAGCAGGAATCAAGAAAGAGCTGATAGTACCTTACAACCCTCAGCAGAATGGGGTTGCAGAAAAGAAGAATAGAACGATCCGTGAGGCTGCTAAAGCCATGATCACTGATCTAGATCTTCCTTTGTCTTTGTTGGTTGAAGCTACAGAAACTACTATGTACATCCAGAACAGAAGCCCACATGCTATCTTAGGTGAGACGACTCCTGAAGAAGTCTTCACCAAGAAGAAACCTGCAGTTGACCACATGAGAATATTCGATACTCCTGTGTATGTTCATCTACCAAAAGAAAAGAGGGCCAAGCTAGAGCCTTCTGGTAAGAAAGGCTTATTTGTTGGGTACAGTGATTGCTCGAAAACTTATCGAGTATATATACCTGAACAGAGGTACATTGAGGTCAGTAGAGATGTGATCTTCCATGAAGAAGCGGTGTTTCGTAAAACACTAGAGCTTTCACTAGAAGATGCAGTTGCCCCACTTGAGTTTCCAGATTCAGAAATTCAAAGGGAGGAAGAGTTTGATGATCAAACTCCAAATGTTCCTGAGAACATTGAAAGTCCACTAGAAGAACTACTTGAAGTTCCTCTTGCCAAAGGAGACCTGCTTGGTACCGAGAAACAGTACAAGAAGTCAAGAAGCACAAAGCTCCTTCAGGGACTTTCAAAGAAAGCATAAGACCACAGAACTACTCCGGTCTTATGAGTAAGCTTATCAGTTCAGAACCTTCATCGTACGAAGAAGCAACAAGTAAACAGGTATGGGTTGATGCCATGATTGAAGAGTATAAGTCAATCATGAAGAATGATGTTTGGGAAGTTATTCCTAGACCTACAGTATAGTCAGTAGTAACTTTTAGATGGCTTTATAAGATCAAGCATGTTGCAGATGCCAATGTGGAAAAGTATAAAGCCAGGTTCGTAGCGCGTGGCTTTACTCAAAAAGAAGGCATTGACTATGACGAGACATTTGCACCTGTTGCCGGGTACACTACCATCATAACCATCATTTCACTTGCTGTAGTATTCGGATGGAAGTTACATCAAATGGATGTAAAGACAGTCTTTCTCAATGGTAAGATTAAGAAAGAGGTTTATATTGAACACCCTGAAGGCTTTGTTACTCATGGGAAGAAGACCCATGTATGTAAACTAAAGAAAGCCTTGTATGGACTGAAACAGGCTCCGAGAGTCTAGTATGCCAGGATGGATGGATTTCTCCATAGCTTGGGGTTTTCCAAAAGTACAACTGATTCTAACTTGTACTTTAAAGTTATTCATAATCATGTCTTGATACTTGTTCTATATGTAGATGACTTGTTCCTTACAGGTGATGAATAGTTGATAGGCCAATGTAAGAGGGAGCTTACCTCTAAATTCAAGATGAAAGATCTCGGATTGATGCATTACTTCCTTGGCTTAGAAGTCTGGCAAAAGCCAGGAGAGATCTTCCTGACACAAGGAAAGTATGCAATGTATATCTTACAGAGATTTGGGATACAGGACTACAAGTCCATGAGCATACCAATGACTACCAACTTGACAAAGTTGCGAGACTCAGCCTCTAGTTCACAAAGTGTGGACTCTACTCTACACAGACAGCTCATTGGTTCCTTAATGTATCTTGTGCATACGAGACCAGACATCTGCTACACAGTGAATGCACTGAGTCAGTTCATGTCAGATCCGAAGCACATACACTTGCTAGCCGCCAAACATGTACTCAGATATGTGCGAGGGACTATCACTTATGGGCTCAGGTATACTTCCAGCAGTGGAGTATTGTTATCTGGATACTCAGATTCAGATTGGGCCGGCAGTGCAGTTGACCAGAAAAGTATCTCTGGTTATTGCTTCAATATGGGATCAGCAATGATCTCTTGGTCCAACAGGAAGCAAGGTTCCATATCTCAAAGTACAGCTGAGGCAAAGTATATTGTTGCAAGTGATGCCCACAAAGAAGCAGTTTGGCTCAGAAAGTTGTTATCTGATTTGTTTGAGAGAAAGCTTGACTCAACGATCATCCATTGCGATAATCAGAGTTGCATAAAGCTTTCAGAGAATCCACTGTTTCATGACAGATCGAAACACATTGAAATGAGGTATCATTTCATCAGGGACCTAGTGCAGAGAGGTGCTCTAAAGTTGCAGTACATTCATACAGATGAACAGATTGCAGATATCTTGACCAAGCCTCTAACAGCATCAAAGTTTGTGTACTTTCGTGACAAGCTTGGTCTGGCAGAGAATGCCTCTCTCACTGAAAGGGAGTGTTGATTTTTCTTAGCAGCATCGAGAGCCCTTCTCTTCGAAGAATGGGACCACCTGGTCCAGGACCACAGTGAATACTCAACCCAGTGTTGAGTGACCATTTTGTTGAATGGTAGATATCTGGTCTGGGACCATGATATAGACCCAGATCTGCCCTAGGTAGACTCAACCTAGTGTTGAGTAGACATCTGGTCCGGGACCACGATGTAGACCAATCGAGGACTGGTAGACTCAGCCTAGTTCTGAGTAGCCATTCTTTGGGAGAATGAAGACACTATAAGCCCTAGACTGGGTCTGAGCATGTGTGTTGCACTTTGACCCTTGATCTATGGGCTTGGTGTGCTTCTCCAAGGATTAGCTACCCTTGGTTAAGTTACCCTAGTATGTAATATCCCAAATCCCGATATTTTCTATTTCTAAGCAAATATGCTAATACAACTGGGCATGCAAACTGCCATGCAAAAATCCCTATTTTATAGCAAAAATTAGGGTTAGGGTTTGTGAGATAGAGTGAACACTTACCACTGATAAACCGGTTGGACTGCTCCTGAGAGAGTATGCAAGCATCAAGAACTGAATCGGAGATGGATAGATATCTTCTGCTTCCGGTGAAACCCCAGCAGCAAGAACCCAGATCAGATAAGGGTGACGTTTTCAGTGAAGGAGGTGCCCGATGAAGCTGTCGATTTGCAGGACTGATAGCCTTCCGATGCCGGAGAGAATGCCTGGTACATGCGGAGTTTCTGAGGTCTCTAGGCAGGCTAGGGAATTGTTCCAGAGAGGCAGCTGCTCACGCCCCCTTGATCCCGGAATCGCTGATAACTGCTCCGGATGAGCACAATCGGATCTGATAATCACCGGGTACCGGAGTATGATGCTGATGATGAGAATGGTGCCTGAGTTTCGGAGTAAAGCTGAGATCTGAAGGCCCAGCGACTGATTAGGGCTTTCTGGCTCAAAACCCCCCTTACGGTTGCACCCTTGTCCCTGCAACGATCTATACCATATACTGGATAACTATGAATGAATGTAAGAACAGATGGTGAACCTGTATGGCTTACCCGGAATGAGACTAGGGAAGATGTTTCACTGCCGAAATCCCGCTAGCTGAAGACTCCGTCTCCAACACCAACTGCTGTGCTGCTATCCAAGAGCTCCCAAAATAATAATCATCAAAAGTGAAGTCTCCTTTCGCTTTATCCTCCTTTTATAACTTTCAACTGCAAAAACCCTAATCTTTGACCTAATTAGGTCACTTTATCTTCTAATTTGCAGTTGACTTGCATGCATGCGGATGGAGACCTAATGAGTGCATGCATCATTAAATAATGCTTGGATGGCATGCACAAAGGTGGCCTTTGGCCCCGGTGGCCCTTCTTGACCTAATGATGATGCCCTAGATTTTCTATGGATGGCATCAGTCCCTAGCCGATTCCCTAACTGTCAGTAACCGCTCGAACCCACAGGAATCACATAGGTTTAGCGGTTTTGGGCGTCAAGACCTAATCGGAAGAGGACATTACAGTCCTCCCTGCTTGAGATTGCTTGTCCTCAAGCAACTTCAAACTAGGATGTTGCAATACCTGTTCACCTTCCCAGGTGGCATCCTCTGGCGGTAATTCTTTCCATTGAACCAAGTACTCTCTGATTACCCTGTTCCTGAGCTTCCTTCCTCTAGTCTGTATTATCCGTTCGGGAATCAGTATCAGCAGTCCTTCATCATCTAAAGGAGGCAATTTTGTAGATGGAGCAATGTGTTGCCCAAGGGTCTTCTTCGGATTAGATACATGGAACACATTGTGAATTTTGTTTTCCTGTGGAAGTTCTAGTTCATATGCCACCTCTTCTTCCTTCCTGATTATTCTGTATGGTCCATAGAAGCGGGGTTTTAACTTCTCTGCTCCTTTCTTCTTAAGTGAGGACTGTCTATAAGGTTGGAGCCTTAAGTATACCAAATCCCCTACCTCAAAGCTCCGCTCAATCCTGTGTTTGTCAACATACAACTTCTGTTGATTCTGGGCTATTTGTAAATTCTCCTTCAATATTTTCAGGATGTCTTGACTGTCCTGTATCCAATCCTTAGCCTTAGGAGCCCTACTATCTCCAAATGCCAAATCTGCATAGTCCAAGGCCTCGTAACCATACAATGCCTTAAAAGGAGCCATCCTAATAGACATGTGATAGGTAGTATTATAGCAATACTCCCCTAGGTGTAGCCATTTGATCTAGGTTCGCTGCTGCCCTGCTACATAGTTCCGTAAATATCCTTCGATCCACTTGTTGACTATTTCCGTTTGTCCATCACTCTGGGGATGATAACTCATACTAGTAGCCAATTCGGTCCCCACCAATTTGAATAGTTCCTACCAGAAGGCACCTGTGAACCTGCTATCCCGATCACTAACAATGGTCTTAGGTAACCCATGTAACCTGAAGACCTCCCTGAAGAATAACTCAACTACTTGCGCTGCCGAGTAGTCTGATGATATCGAAAAGAAATGTGCAAACTTGGTCAGTTTGTCAACTACTACATATAAACAATCTCGCCCTTAGACTTTGGGCAATCCTGAAATAAAGTCCATGGAGATACTTTCCCACTTCTGTTCTGGAATCGGTAGTGGCTAGAGTAACCCTGCTGGATGGGTGTTCTCAATCTTGTTCTGCTGACAGATGCTACATTCCTGGACATGCTGCATAATTTCCCCCTTGAGGCCCTTCCATGAGAACCTCTCTCGGATCTGCCTATAGGTCTTTAAGAAACCTTGATGCCCTGATAAAGGAGAATCATGGGCTGCCTGAAGGATCTTTTTCCTCAATGTGGATTCTGGAACGAGGTATATCTTGTTTTTGTAATAGATGATGTCATCAACAATCCTGTACCTGTCATCCTGAATTTGCCCGTCCAATAATTCGCAAGCGAATTTATTTTTGGAGTATTCTACTAAGAGAAGTGCCCTCCAATCTGTGGATATACTACTGAGAGATAATGGGGCGGGACGCCTGGATAATGCATCAACTACTACATTATTCTTACCTTTTACATACTCGATCTCGAAATCATAGGCTTGTACTTTGTTGACCCATTTCTG
Organism: Pseudotsuga menziesii; assembly: GCA_001517045.1. Taxonomy (NCBI): domain Eukaryota; kingdom Viridiplantae; phylum Streptophyta; class Pinopsida; order Pinales; family Pinaceae; genus Pseudotsuga; species Pseudotsuga menziesii. The sequence continues at coordinate 476,260 of LPNX010709055.1, forward strand.
CTGTCGCTCATTCAGTTCCTTCTGCTCCAGGAAATACGTGAGGCTGTTATGATCGGTTTTGATTTTGAACTTACTGCCCACCAGGTACTGTCTGAATTTTGTGAGAGCATGTAAGATGGCTAGCATCTCTTTGTCATATATGGAGTAATGGCGCTCATAGCTCTTCAATTTACGGCTCTCAAATGCAATAGGGTGATGATTTTGCATCAACACTGCTCCTAACCCTTCCCCTAAGGCATCGCATTCTACTACAAAGGGTTGTGAGAAGTCTGGTAATGCTAAAACTGGACAGGAACTCATAATAACCTTCATCTCCTCAAAAGTTTTATGTGCTAAGTCTGTCCAAGTGAACGCTCCCTTCTTTGTGAGATCTGTGAGGGGTGCTGCAAATTGGGAGAATCCCTTAACGTACCATCGGTAATAAGTGCACAAACCCAAGAACCCTCTCAATTCTATAACTGTTTTTGGCGCGGGCCAATCTCTGATAGCTCGGATTTTCTCCATATCAACTTGTACTCCTTCTGCATTGATTATGTGTCCTAAGTACAGCATTTCCTTCATGCCAAACTCACACTTGGACATTTTTGCATAAAGCGAATGTTCTTCTAAAATACTCAGTACTTCGTCTAGGTGTTTCAAATGCTCTTCCCATGTTTTGTTGTAAATCAGGATGTCATCAAAGAATACTAGCAAAAACTTACGTAGCTGTGCTCTGAATGTGTGGTTCATGCATGACTGGAAAGTGGCTGGAGCATTGGTAAGTCCAAAGGGCATGACCAAAAACTCATAGTGACCATAGTGACAGCGAAAAGCTGTTTTGGAGATGTCTTGGTCCCTTACCCTGATCTGATGGTATCCCGAGCGAAGATCAATCTTGAAGAAGTATTTAGCTCCCCGAAGCTCATCCATGAGTTCATCAATTATGGGAATGGGATACCTATTCTTAATGGTCTTTTTGTTGAGTGCTCAATAATCGATGCACATTCGCAGTGTACCATCCTTCTTTTTTACCAATACTACTGAGGATGCAAAAGGGCTAAAACTGGGCCGAATATATCCAAGCTCCAGTAATTCTTTGATTGTTTTCTCAATCTCATGCTTGTATCTTTTGGGATGCCTGTAAGGAGTGGTGATGACTGCTTGTGTCCCCTCCTCTAGCTCGATGATGTGTTCAAAACCTCAATCTGGCGGTCTACCTGATGGAAGGTCACTAAAAACCTTTTCATGTTTCTGTAGCAAGGTTTGAATGTCACTTGGGTGTTGTGTGCTAGTCTTTGGGGGTTTCCTAAAGGTGACCAAACATTCTGCAGCCCATTCTATATCATCCTGTCGGAGTACTGCCTCCATTCTCTGAGATGAGACCGGTTTTGGGGGATAAGTGTTCATGCCCCTCAAAACTACCCGTTTGTCGTCTGGCCCCTGGAATTCCATTTCCATCGCCCTATAGTCTGTAGTGTATTTCCCTATAGAATAAAGCCATTGAACACCAAATACTACATGAGTATCCCATACATCCACTACATAAAAAGAATCTGTCATCTAATAGTTACCTAAGGTGACATTCAGTTTTGGAACCCAATAGTTGCACTCCATGCTGGAGTTCTCGGCTACTACTACAGTGAATCCTTCAAACTTCTCGGCCTGAATACCCCTCTTGGCTACCCAAGCGGAGTCAATGAATACCCCATCAATCAATACTCCGACTCTGTGACCCTGTACTACTCCCCTGACCCTGAGAGTATGGAATCTTGGTACTCCAGATAATGTAGCAATGACTCCCTCTGGTGTATCACCCTGGTGTGATTCCTCCTCAGCTGCCCGTAGTTCTTCTGTGGCTTCCTGCTCATAGTCATCCTCATCGCTGTCCGAATATACCTCAATGTAGTGAGCCTTCGCCTTCCCTGCACACCTGTGTCCTGGTACCCATGGTTCCTGACAAGTGAAGCATAGTTTCTTCCTTCTCAAATCTTTCCTAGTGTCCTCATCTAACCATGTGTTACCAACTTTTTTGTACCATAGTTGGGTTACCTGAGGAGCCGCCGGTTGACAGACTTGTTCAAAGTCTGATTCCAGTGTATCAGTTGATCCGTCTGCTTGTCTAGCGAATTTTGGCTAGTCACTTTTTTATTTGAATAATTTTGACCATGGCCCCGCGGGGTTTGTAATAAAATGTGCTAGTAGGATATTTTTGAGTGGTTCGGTTTCCTAAGACGTAGAATCTCAAATAGGGTATTCCAGGGAGTTTTTTGCCCCTGACAATTATGCTTTGCCTTCAGCCGAGTATAATTGACGAGGTTTTCTCCTGCTTCCTCCAAAGCTAGAATGTCCGATGTTGAATTCTGGGCCTTGGGGGGTTATTAGAGCCCAACTGAGTGTTATAAGCCTACTAGACATTATTTAGATAAATCATGGTCATGTCCTAAGTCATTTGGACATATAAAATTATTTCGAAAAAATCTTTTTCGAACAGTGAAAAATTATTTTTTTAAATTTTTTAATTTTTAATTACTTTTCCTAAGTTTTTTGGGTTAATTTTTCCATAAATTAAATGGAAAAAACCCGTTCGTGATTCAAACTCGGAATTCAGTGATTGAAGGCTCTAAACTTAAGCCAAAAATCATTCTTGATCAGCCAGCCAGTCAGAGCCAACTTTCAGATCAGCAATCGGACACATAATGCATTTTTACTCAAAAAAGTCAGTTTTGAGTAAAAAGATGATTATTTTGGAGAAAACTAAAACTCTCCAAATTAATCCAAATTCAGTAAAATAAAAGGCTAAATGACATCTCATGGAGCACTTATGATGATTGGAGTTATCATAACTCAGCTTCAGTCATCATTAAGAGAGCAATTAATTTATTATCAGTTAGCAGACATGTCATCTCCAGCTAAAGATCAAATGGAGAGCACTCATTGGTCCGGTGATTTGATCGAGGTGAAGACTAAAGTTGCACCATCAGTGGGCTTCCCAAACCTAACGAAGGCTCCAGCCAGACCTAAGGATGAGCTTACCTACATCACACGTGTGGCCTCATCCTTGGCTTGTTTTCAGTGCACATGTTTGGAGTGGGGGCGCCTTGCCTGGGTGGAGGCCTCCCCTCACTCCCGGTTCTCCGGTTTAGGTCTGAGCTCTTTGTTAGGTGGCTAAGCTGGTTAGGGTTAGTTTTTTGGTTTTAGGGTTTTAGCACTCTCTCATTTGTTAAAATAGAGGCTCTTTCAGCTCTATTGGATGGAGAATTTGTGCAAGTACACTCTGGAAAAATTTGTAATATCTTTTGAATTTGAATAAAGCAAGAAGACTTTGGAAGTCCATGTGGGAGTTATTTGTGTGCCATGCTTCATCTTGTTCAAGGTGATAC
>LPNX010709055.1:480180-624150 GCA_001517045.1 Pseudotsuga menziesii
TTTTCATTAATTCTAAATTCTGGAAATTCATTAAAAAATCAGAAAATTTTCATTTTAATTTTTTGACTTTTTCTCGAAAAGCGTGCCATTTCAAGCTCGCTGTTTTTGGACTGATTTTTTACTTTTTCTATTAATTCTAAATTCTGGAAATTCATTAAAAAATCAGAAAAATTTTCAAAAAAAATTTTTATTTTTATTTTTTTACTTTTTCTCGAAAACGTGCCATTTTGTACTTGTTGTTTTTTTACTGATTTTCTGCAATTTTCTGCTATTTTCCAGATTCTGAAAATTAGCCTAAAATGTTAAAAAAATCTTTAATTTTAAATTCGCAAAAAGTCCCAAGTCGTTTCGTCAAAAATCATGCATTTTACATAAAAAACGGTGAACTTGTCTGATCCTTTCCAAGTTTTGATTTTGGGTCTCATTTCATTGTTTTGATCTTTTGTTTCATCTCATAAGGCACTTGTCTTCTCATCCACTTAATCTTTTCAAATCACAGGTTAAATTTGGTTTCCTAACACTCTCACTAGTCCTTGTTTAGAGCTCTTATCCACAGGTAAACCAAAAGCAAAACCAAACAAGAAAGAGCAAGCAGAACTAGATCCAAAGACAAGAATCCAAAGCCAAAAAAGAAGTCATTCTCCTTTGTACAAACTCATAAGAGTTTTTCATTTTTACTTAAGTTACTTCTCAAAGTCCTGACAAGGATTAAGTTCCAAAGGCATTTGTACTTCATTAATAAAACAAGGCTAAGTGGGATCGGGCCTCCCATACTTGGTTTTTCTTCTCCATTTGGGGAAGAGTGTTTTTTGTTCTTAGCTTAGATTTATTTCGAGTACTTAGAGTAGTTTCATTTTTTTTGCAAAGTAGATACTAATTGTTAGATTAGCCCATTTTGTTTCATTAACTAGGTTGATTACTTCATCTTTTAATTTTTTGTATCTTTCATAAGTAATTCAATTGTTTAAAGTAGAAATCTCTTGAATCTCACTTTGTAGATCAAGAGTGCTCTCTATCGAAGAGTTGTCTTTCCATTGTTTAATAAGTTAATCAATTAATCTTGAAAGTCTCTTGAACTTGGCGTAATCCAAGTCAAGAGCACTCTCTATCGGAGAGCATTCCCACTGCATATCCTTACATCAAGCATATAGATTAGCTAAGTCTCTTGAACCACTGTCATAAGACGAGGTCAAGAGTGCTCTCTGTCGGAGAGTTTTTAATTAATTAACTTAATAAAATTCGCAACTCACATCCCTTTAATTAATTAACCCCCTTCCCTCCTTGCCGGAGTATGCTCTGACCGATCTTCGATCGGAATACCTAAAAACGGCATTGGATCTCTAAACCCCACAAGAGAAACTTAACTAAAACTTTTCCCCATTACCAATGCACCGGCGTTGTTCGATAAATACCAAGGCATGTGGGCAAATTCCAAGTGTGGGCACCGGGCTACCTAATCTGGGCACTGGTAGTTAAGTTATTGAACACTTACCTTTGACCCCAGACAGGTCCGTCATGTCTTCGAACGGAACCACTGAAGGTATTACCGATTAGGACATCCAGCCACCATAAGTGAAGATCACAAACAAAAAACTCTTAAAACTTACCTGGGGCACTTGCAAAACCTAACATTCACTGGCATCTTTTGGGATCCACATATTTACACTCAAAGCATCTCTGATAAGTTGACTCCATAGGCACTGGTCCCATCTTTTAGCATTGTTGATAAGTTGGGCCATTTGTCCATCAAATGTTTGATTATAAATCATATCTGTGAATGCTTTATCTATTTCGTGAAGCTCTCAAATATTTGTCTATCTTTCAATTCCGATGATAGCAATGTGGATTGCTTTGTCTTGTGTTAAATTCATCACATTAATCATCTTAAATCACAATAACAACACCCATCCGCATCCGAAACATCTAAAAATTAACTTAAACATTGAGCCATAGAAAACTCTTTGTTAGGGACTACCCCCTTTGGCTTCGTTAGGAGTTAACCTAAACGGAGGAGCTAGGAGTAGGTGACAGTACCTAGCTCTGTGCTTGCCCCCAAGGTCACACCTCTCCCACTTTCTCAAGTGAGGAGACAGCTTTTAGCATATTTCTGCTACTGGTGTGCAATCGGCGGACAACACCATGTTTTCTTGGGAACATCCTGCTAGAAAGGTTTCTTGTCCTTGTGCCTAACAGAAAAAATTGGTTTTCAGCGAAAACTTCTTTTTGGGGACAGAATCCTGAAGATCTCTGGCTCTGCTAATGGCATCCTGCAGAGTGAGGGGTTTGTAGACTTTCACCCATCCCCGTAGTGGCTCTGTGAGGGCCTCCGTGAATAACTTAGTCAACCTGCTCTCTGACACATCTGTAACCATGACTGCTATCCTCTGAAATTCTGAGATGAAGGCTTCTGCACTACCGATCTGTTTGAGTTGAGCCAACTCCCTGAAATGTATCTCTGGATCCTTCCTGTCAAACCTCTCTATGAGCTTCTGAGTGAACTCACCGTAGGAGTGTATGGTGTTGTGATCCAATGTCACCAATCCGTGGTACCACCACTCGTGAGCTTCTCCGTCTAGGTGAAGTGTAGCCAATTTAATGGCATCTGTCTCTGTCATGGGATTGAGTTGGAAATAGGTATCCAACTTTTGAACCCATATCCTCGCTGATCCTCCGCGAGTCCCATCAAAGTTCGAGATGGTCAACTTGCCCAAGATCTTCTGCAACTCATAGTTGTGATTGAAACCCTTGTTGAAATTCCTGGGCCTGTTCCTACTCTTCATGTTGCAGAAATCTGAAAAAGACATCGCACCATGAAACTCATCCCCTAAGTCTCTATACTCCTGTAAATAAGCCCCAAAAGGCTCGCTCGGTTCTACCTGCATGACCGGACCACCTACTGTATCTGCCAAGAAATGAAGCATGGTAGGCCTGTTGGAAGGTCTACTATATATGTGCGGAGTATTTTGAATATTAGTGTACGCAATCTTTCCACTGCTGCTTGTAGATCCCCGATCTACTGGTGAGGGAGGTGTACTGTTGATACCTATTTCCGGTTTCGCCGATAATCTGTTGATTGCATTGAGTACATCTTTTTGCCCTTTGGCTAAGTCTTGCAATGCACAGACTAAGCTGCGAACTCCATCCTATCCTCTTCTTCTCTCGTTCCTTTTCCCCTATCCGAGTGTATACCTGTTTGTTCCATATCTGAATTGGTATCTTCTAGTTGGATAACCTCAAACTCCCCTGTGTATCTACTCTTCCTCCTCCTATAGGTTACAAAAGGGTCTCCTTCTGTATTCATCTAAGTTTCATTTCTTAAGCCCACAGCTGGCCAAGAAAATAGCTCTGATACCACTGTAATATCCCAAATCCCGATATTTTCTATTTCTAAGCAAATATGCTGATACAACTGGGCATGCAAACTGCCATGCAAAAATCCCTATTTTATAGCAAAAATTAAGGTTAGGGTTTGTGAGATAGAGTGAACACTTACCACTGATAAACCGGCTGGACTGCTCCTGAGAGAGTATGCAAGCATCAAGAACTGAATCGGAGATGGACAGATATCTTCTGCTTCCGGTGAAACCCCAGCAGCAAGAACCCAGACCAGATAAGGGTGACGTTTTCAGTGAAGGAGGTGCCCGATGAAGCTGCCGATTTGCAGGACTGATAGCCTTCCGGTGCCGGAGAGAATGCCTAGTACATGCAGAGTTTCTGAGGTCTCTAGGCAGGCTAGCGAATTGTTCCAGAGAGGCAGCTGCTCACGCCCCCTTGATCCCGGAATCGCTGATAACTGCTCTGGATGAGCACGGTCAAATCTAATAATCACCGGGTACCGGAGTATGATGTTGATGATGAGAATGGTGCCTGAGTTTCGGAGTAAAGCTGAGATCTGAAGGCCCAACGACTGATTAGGGCTTTCTGGCTCAAAACCCCCCTTACGGCTGCACCCTTGTCCCTGCAACGATCTATACCGTATACTGGATAACTATGAATGAATGTAAGAACAGATGGTGAACCTGTATGGCTTAACCGGAATAAGACTAGGGCAGATGTTTCACTGTCGAAATCCCGCTAGCTGAAGACTCCGTCTCCAACACCAACTGTTGTGCTGCTATCCAAGAGTTCCCAAAATAATAATCATCAAAAGTGAAGTCTCCTTTCGCTTTATCCTCCTTTTATAACTTTCAACTGCGAAAACCCTAATCTTTGACCTAATTAGGTCACTTTATCTTCTAATTTGCAGTTGACTTGCATGCATGCGGATGGAGACTTAATGAGTGCATGCATCATTAAATAATGCTTGGATGGCATGCACGAAGGTGGCCTTTGACCCCGGTGGCCCTTCTTGACCTAATGATGATGCCCTAGATTTTCTATGGATGGCATCAATCCCTAGCTGATTCCCTAACTGTCAGTAACCGCTCGAACCCACAGGAATCACATAGGTTTAGCGGTTTTTGGGCCTCAAGGCCTCAAGGCCTAATCGAAACACATTGAAATGAGGTATCATTTCATCAGGGACCTAGTGCAGAGAGGTGCTCTGAAGTTGCAGTACATTCATACAGATGAACAGATTGCAGATATCTTGACCAAGCCTCTAACAGCATCAAAGTTCGTGTACTTTCGTGACAAGCTTGGTATGGCAGAGAATGCCTCTCTCGCTGAAAGGGAGTGTTGATTTTTCTTAGCAGCATCGAGAGCCCTTCTCTTCGGAGAATGGGACCACCTGGTCCAGGACCACGGTGAAGACTCAACCCAGTGTTGAGTGACCATTTTGTTGAATGGTAGATATCTGGTCTGGGACCATGATATAGACCCAGATCTACCCTGGGTAGACTCAACCTAGTGTTGAGTAGACATCTGGTCCAGGACCACGATGTGGACCAATCGGGGACTGGTAGACTCAGCCTAGTTCTGAGTAGCCATTCTTTGGGAGAATGAAGACACTATAAGCCCTAGAGTGGGTCTGAGCATGTGTGTTGCACTTTGACCCTTGATCTATGGGCTTGGTGTGCTTCTCCAAGGATTAGCTACCCTTGGTTAAGTTACCCTAGTACCAGATCTAGGTGTCACACAGTGTGTGAGATAAAATCATTAATAACTCTCTTGGTTTATGATGATGTATTTTTGAAATCAAAAAGGACCACAGGTAATGACCACATGGGGCACTTGGAAAAAGGCCAAAGTCAAAATTCAAAATAAATAAAGACTTGTTGACCACAAGTGGAAGTTAAAATAAATAAGGACTTCTTATAAAAGTCAAAGGAAAAATAAAAATACCTTTTTTGGTAAAAGAAAAGAAAAAAAATATTATTATTTTTATTTTTTCTAATCTTGTCCACTTACAGGTGAACAAAGGCTATAAAAGAAGATCAAGTCTTCTCATTTACAATATACACTTTTGCTCTCATAGGTGAAGAAGACTATCTTATGTCCAAACCCTCAACTAGGGTTTTATCAGCAAAGTCCATCTTCAGCATTCCATTTTTTTGGGCAGCCTTCTTCATTCTTCGGGCAGCTGAGATTTTTCTTTGTGGGCAGCCTTTTTCCCATTTTCGGGCATCCCACTTCTTCCTCTCCTTGAGCTGTTTTGTTTTTTGGGGCAGGCCACTTTAGGGCACTGCCCTATCGGCACCCACGGGCAGCCTGCTACAGGCATACCCGTAAGGGTCTGGCCCATGGCCAACCCTTGGGCAGCCTAGGGCTGCCGTGGCCACGGGCTACCCTACAGCAGACCCGGGCTGACATTGCAGACCACGGGCTGCTAAAATAGCAAGCCCGGGCTGACTGTGCAGTCCACGGGCTGCTATACAACAGGCCCCAAGACATAGGGCAGGGCTCAAAGCCTTGGCCCAGTCTACGGCCAAGTGCCCAGCCACTTCAGCAACAGAAAAGATCAGATGGGTATGCAGATCGGGCAGCCGGGCAGAGGAGGACAGTTCGGGCAGCAGGAAGATCGAGCAGACCGGGCAGAAGTATCTAGGCAGCCTGAAGGTACAGTGGGGCAGTCTAAGATTTTCTCAGGCAGTCTGATTTTTGCAGACAAAAGAGAAAATTTATCAGTTTGTGAAAAAGCCCTAATTTGTCAAAATTGTGAATTCTGGAAATTGTGGTTTGTATTTATCAGTCTGAATTTTTCTGATAAAATTTTACACTATTGTGGGTAAATTCCAGATCTGGAATTTGAGGAACTTTTTGAAGAATTTCTTAAGCCATCTCATTTACAAGATGAGCTATTAATACTTTTAGGGTTTTTGTCCTTTGAAGGTTTCCCCAGTGAAAATAATATGTCCAAGTGTGCTGATCTGATGAATGTGTTCTTACTGCATTGCTGACCTATTTATGTTTATCTACAAATTTTAAAAGTTTATGCTAATGCTAAAAATTTAACAGTTACTTGCAATAAAGGCACTGTTGTGCATACCTCTAGATTCATAATTTCATTGTACCTGCTTTTCTTCCTACTTTAGAAAGAAGAAGCCAGGGGCACCACTTTATGGTTCAAGAGTTTGAGTTCTCCGATGTAGCATTTAGCTTTCTGTTTCCAGATTTAAAAAAAAATCAGTGATGCTGTTTTGAGTGTCCAGACTTCCTGTTTGCTGTTTTAATTACCAGCAGTATGTGCTTATAGGTTGAAGTACTAAATAGCAGTACTCTGCTTGCCATGGTCTGATTTTTGACATTAGGCACACTAGTCCATGCCAAAGGATTTACTCAGGATGTCACCCATGAATGTGAGGAAAACAGAAAATCAGCCACCATGGAGGGAGCATAGGCTAGTTTGAAGTTTGAACATGATTTTAAAGGAAACACAAAATGTGTCAAGGCATCAACTGAGGATACAACTTTTATTTTCTTCGCGAACCTTAAAGCCCAATCAGATTCATTAGTTGAGAGACATATCCCTGACTTTTAAGTTATTGGAACCAATTTAATAATCTGGACGAGCATCATGTGATAGCTTATCTCTTAAAATAATAGAAACAAGTTACAGCTTATCTCTTAAACATAGAAAATAGAACTTTTAGGTTCTATAAAGGACACCTTCAAAATTGTAGAGGTATATGGTACAGGAAAGTTCTTTCCAGCTATACAAAGATTAACTGTTATCCTTTCGGTGTGATGCAAACCTCCTAGTTTTCTAGTGATCCTGATCAATACGGACAAAGAAAATGAGCTTACTTGTTACGGATAACGAGAGACTTTCTTAGGGTGTCGATGATGTCATCTTTATTTGAACCATGGACAACACTTGCAATCTTCAGAACTTGGTCCTCCTCCAGATCTAAGTTTGCAACTCTGCTCATGGAACATTTCCCTGGTCATATAGCATTAATATTTGCAGCAGAGCCTAAAATGCAAAAACATGATGAAAATATTGCTTTTGTAAAAAGACAAAGGTCAAGAATTACAATTTGTGAGCAGCAAGTTCCTTGGCCAAAGCTATATTTTTCTCCCATAATTTAGAGCGCTCAGTGGTTGACTTGGCAAGTTCCTGTACTAGAACAGGAAACAGTACAAGCATAAGAAATGTCAAAATATCATCATCTTATGAAAAACTCTTATCGAATTTTTGCAGATTCCTATATTCTGGGTCCTGACTATAAAAGGGCACTAATTTTTTCCTCTAAAGAAGTATCATGAAAATAAGTTTACTTTGTCAATGGACATGAAAATCTATGCCTTATACCTCCTGCTTTCTTAGAAGTAGATTCTCGGAATTAACTTTGTCTCTAATAGCTTGTGCTCGTGCAGACTCTGCTTTTTGAGCACGATGTTGACATGAAGAAAGCTACAGTAGCATTCATAAACAAAACAGATCAGACTTCTATATGTAAAAGAAATCACTCAAAGCATTTCTCTGGGTATACTACTAATGACAAGGAAAAACAAATGAGTGTGAAGTGTTGTTATATGTATCTCAAGTGAGTTTTATAAACCAATTCAAACAAGAGCTGGATATGTCAGTGAGAAAAATTAAATACAAAATTCTACCTCTCTGAACTGTTTTCCCTAGTAACCGGACAATGGTAAAATTAAACGATTTGATTTTCTCAAGTTAAATGTTATTACTCTTCAAATAAGAAAGTAAAAAGGCAGCGATCACGAAAAAGAGAGAATTAGATTAGCAAAAGGCATTTAGACTTCCTGGGAGCCTTGCTGTAATTTAGTAATTTCTGAAAGTATTTTCTTTAATTTCTGCAAGAAATATCTTCAATTTCTTGTGTTCAGGGTTTGATTGCATGCTGCAATGTTTAGTATCTTGATGAGGAAGCGATTCTCCTGAACTTTAAAATAACCGGTGAGATGTCTTTCATACATTTATCCAATTTCTTGAAACATTGACATAAATCCGAATTACAGTATACAATTTGAATGATTCAGGACAATTTGGGACAAAAAAAAACCCAAATTCAGATAATAATAATATTAATAATAAAAACTTAAATCCATAAAATAGCTTATATTGGCAAGTAAATTGATCATAGCATGTTTCGCTCAACAAAATTTACCTGCTCACTTATTTCTTTAATGTGTTCTTGATGAGACTCCAAGGCACCAGTAACGACAGTGAGCTGCCCCTCCAGCCTTTTCACATTTGTCCGCAGCACCTTGGAATAGAAAACATCAAAGTTAGACTACTGGAATAGGAAGTTAAGATTTTTTTTTTAATATCATAGTAAACAGCGAGAAGCACTCTTAAAATTTTATATCTATAACAAATCTAACAATGTGACTGTTAAAGCACCTCAGTATCTTCAGAATCAGGGCTACGTGAACGCTGTGAGCGGATTTGCTGAGTCGAATCTGAAACGGACTGGAAGTAAAGCCTGTGAATGTCTTTGTCCGAACACTGGTGTTTGCATACAGGGCAAGTGGCCTTCTTATTTGGTGGACAATATTCGAGCCATTGTTGCAAGCTACAGAAAACATTTGTTAAATTGATGAATTTTCTTCCAATTTTATGCTCAAAACTCAGTCATGGGAAAACTCGGTCATGGGGTCCAAAATGAATACCAGAGCTCGTGAAACACGTGACCGCAGAGGGACACAGATTGAAGATCCTCGATAACGGGTTTGACATCTTCGTAGCAGATTGCACAGATTATCTTGGCCGCACTTCCAGTGTCACTGATTTCACTGTTCATTCCTTCTGCCGTTGTTTAGTCGCATGTCTTCTGTGGATTTGTGGATGGAGAAGTGGGGATGTAAATTTCGAACGTGTGACCCTCCCTCTCCTAGAAGCCCTTCCCTCCTGGTCTGTTGCTTGTTTGGAGTCTTCAAAATTTCTTAGCCGGATCCTCCTTTTCTTTTGCCCTGTTGTGTTTTGAAAATCTTATTGTGTGGACGCGCCAAAATGTTTGGCCGTTTCGTTCATGACTTCGATGTCTAAAGCCGAGAGGCAGGGTTGGAATTTGACGGGCATTTGCGCGTCTTTAGGGAAACTTTTTTGAGAGAACGTTTGGTTAGACGGGTAAAGTTTTTAATAAAACTTTATTTTTACGTTCAACTATTTTTCAAAAACGTCATTATATTAGGGGAAGGCTCATATTATCTATGGTTAACCGGAAGAAGGCTAGAGTCTAAGCCGAATCCGAGTGGCAACAGGCCATAGAATTGGCGGAATTGGAATTTTGCAGTATGCATGATTCATTAAAAATTTATTACATATTTCATGGAAAATATCTTTAAACAAGACCAGTGAAGTTTCAAAGGTAGATGGAGAAAAAGATTCTCATACCATAATAAGCATTTGTTTTGCACATTTTACCAATGTGTAAATGGATGGTCCACTAGAATATTAAGTAATTGTTTGTGTCCTATGTTTAAATCTGATTCATTATGGTTGCTAATTGCATTTAGTGGTTTCAACAGATTCTTTGTATATATATATATATATCATATTTTTTATTTATCTCTGATTTTTGTTGAGAGTTCAAGTAATTAGTACAACTATAAGTAAGGTGGCCAGTAGGGGCAGCCAACTACTTCGTTTTGTGGAGATCGTTGTCTCTTAAATAAAGACTAAAATTTATAATTTTATATTAAAATAATAATGGTTTGTTATTTATCCATTATTGATACCAGATAGTTATAGTTATCTAAATAGTATAATATATAAAATATTGTTTATTAAACAAAAAAACAGGAATTTATATAAAAAAACAAAAACAAAAATTGATATGAAACTAACCACTACTTAAGTGAAGCTTACTTAAATCTTAATTAAGATGCATTTAAGCATAACAAGATACGAAGTCCAAGTGATAGATCAACAATAGTTAAGTGAAGTGAGATTTTCTTATGCACAAAATGAAGTGCATGCCCTTTAACAAAGAGCCTTACTTTTGTCCATTGGGTTGGGCAAATAAAAGTGGGAATTTAGTGCAACTAGTTCAAGTTTGATTTTTAGCACATCCTTGTTTGGGGTTTTACATTAGAATCCCAAAGCATTTTCATTAATAAAAATATTTACTTTTATCCATTGAATGGGGTCATAGAGCTATGGGAGTTACTACTAGTTCAAGTTTGATTTCGTTACATTCTTTTATGGGTTTTACATGAGAATATCAAAGCATGTTTTTTGGGCAAAAAACATGCTTTGATATTCTCATGTAAAACCCATAAAAGAATGTAACGAAATCAAACTTGAACTAGTAGTAACTCCCACCAAAAAAATCTTTACTTTTGTCATGAGCTTAAGGTCAGAGAACCATGGGAATTTACAATATTTAATCTAAGTTTGATTATCATGCAAATACTGTATGGACTTTTACATGAGAATATCAAAGCAAGCTCTTTAATAAAGATAATTTACTACACTTAGCCCAAGTGGTCAGAGTGTAGCCAGAGTTTCCAACAATTAGCCCAAGTGGGAATTAAGTGCAGTGAGAGTTTACTACAATTATCCCAAATTTTATTTTTCATCCCAAATCCCAACACTAAAATGTTCTTACTGACAGGTATATATTTAGAAAAATCGTTACAAATATATATTTAGAAACAACTTTATTACTCACCGATACAAATTTAGGAAAAACGTTCATTGAAGGGGGATGCTAAACCTCAAAACGTCAAAAAAATTTAGTATGACGAGTAAGATTGCGCTGAAATTCCAACACTGCCGATAGCTGTAAATTAGATGGTTTTTGTGGGGTTTGGTTTAAATTTTTATGAGATTTTATGTTCAAACTTCATGGTAAGGAGTTGAAAGGTTGAGTTTGTAAGTCAGTGGTGGGGTTTTTGGGTTTTTGGTTGACTCAATGGAAGTCTAGGTTACTCTCTTGTACGAGGTGTTGTCGTCCTTCAATGCCTCGTGCAATCACCATGACAGTTCTACTTGTAGTTAGACAAATCGTTCTCACATTCAAACTAAAGCAACTAAAGCTAGCTCCCGCTCAGGTTTACTATTACAAAAACTTAGACTGGGTAATCTACTCCAGCTCTAACTCCAATGTATATATGATACAAATTAATGCACGATTGCAAGCAATGGTGCATCCCATGGGTAAAAGGCCCCAACGAAAACACGATTTGCATAAACAAAAACCAAGTATGCTAGAAGCCCAAACATTCCTCTCTTCGCTACTAACAGCCCAAGTAAAATTTACAAACCCAAATTTATACATAGAACCAGAGGGAGTGCGACTTCACTCCACAGCCGAAGCCTTTAAAACATTGTTAAAATCCAAGCCTGTAATCATTATGCCCGAAGGCGAATCTCAAAAACCCCACATCAAAACCCACAACATAAAACTCCAACCAAGCAACAATCTATACGCAGTCTACCCAAGAGGGCTGAAAGGTAGCAAGTAGAAACTTGCTCACAGGCTTACCATGGCCACAAGTGCAAACGTTGGGAGCCCACATAGTTGAAGCCACACTGCTCCTCATTCCCTTTCAACACCTGCAAAACACAATCGAAGATGGGGATGAGAAGTATGGCCACATTCAAACATTAAACCAAACCAATGTGTAGGCGTATAAACCCAACGAAGACATGCCTCACAGTCTGGAGGTTGCCTCCATGGTCTTCCCCCTTCGCAAAGCCAAAACGCAAAAACACCAAATGACAACACATTACACAACCATTGTGAGCCAAGCCTAAGGGAAGGCTGTCACGCTCTCCCAAGTTCATTGAATGCACCAGCTGTAAACCATTAAAGCCACATAAAAACCCACTCTCCATAGTTATGTTTCGTTGCATTACAACGTATGACCACCTCCCACATGAAAGCTTAACCCTGCTATCGTACGGTTTCTACCATATGTTCTGTCCCCACCCAAACTCTATCACAACATTAACATATTACAAGGTTTGCATGATGGTGAGATTACAATAGTACATAGTCCATCCATAGGATGCATTATTCCAAGGTGTAATGCCATAAGGCATACCTTTTATAAGTTAAATGATATACACTTTAGGCTTACAGCCTTATATTAAAAGCCATTACGAATAGTGTTAAGCATAAATGCTTAGTGAACATGGCAAATGCAATATGCCATGTTAACTTTTTAACCCTCATAAAAATCAAGGTCCGCTCTTAAGCCAATATAATAACCTGCCAAATAAAAGAACATAAGAGATGTTAAATATGTATAGTAGAAATATACATAGAACGTAAAATGTATTAATGACATATAGACTAATGAATTTAAAATATAATGAAGAATAATTAGTGTACAGGAAATTTAGCCGTAGTAGCTACATTGACGATAACGACACTTACCAAGTTAGAGAACCGAGTCGATAAGCAATGTAACAACTAGCAGCAGGTCCTCTAGGATCAAGACTGTCAACACACATTACACCAGATCTCGTTGCAAAGTAATGAACTGTGTAAGTAAATAAAAGAGGTGCCTTAGTTCGATTGAACTAAGTAAGCCTGCGTAACAAAGTAATACTTTACCTCTCAAACCGTCATGGGAGAACAAGTCTCGCCACTCCGCCCACTTTGTTTCCACAAAGAAAGTTAAGTTAGGACTCCATAAATAACAAGTGTGACAATGCAGAAAGGACGAAGCACATAAATCCAATGACGACACATAAGCGACAAAAGTGTAAACATATTACTAAGTAGTAAACAACAGTACAACATCATAAGTAAAATACATTAAAAGTAACGACTAAATTATAAACGACAGAACGTAAGAACAACTTACGACTAAACAGAGATACATAAAGTGTACAATAGAGTTCCATAAGTAAATAATGTTCCATCTAGGTAGTTTTTACTAGCCTATTAAAAAAAAAAATCGACTTTTGGGGACATTACACTAAGAGTCAAAGGGTTTTGTACTTATATAGTCTTGAATGCAAGAGAAATTACTTGGATTTAAAGTAACCAAATCATATTCAATCCAGTGACCTTGAATCTCATTATGTTTACCAAATACGATTTCTAACTTTTCCTAAGCCACATCTGGTGCATCAATTCTTTGAAGGTGGAATTGTAACTCATTATAAATCGACATTCTGATTAACCCATGGGCTTCATCACATTTATTGTCCCATTTTATTTTCTTATCATCATCGGTGGGGCAGTTTCTTCTCCCAAGGTAATACAGTAAAGTCCCCTACTTCGTAGGACATCCTCCATATGGGATTTCTATGAGAAGTAGTTGGTATAGTAAGTAGAATACCACATGGAGTGCTCATATAAAAAAATGCAGGTAATATGGCTTCAAATACATAATCCGATGGCCTAGATGCAAATATCTATAATAATAAAAAAGGTTAAAAAAAGGCATTGAAAACATACTCAGGTTGCCAAAGTTATGCCATTTTGAATAAATACATAAAAAACGAGCCAAGAAGCCATGTGGCAAGGAAAGGTTGATCCATGTGGTGATGGGAGAAAATAATCCCCCCACTACTAACTTTATATATAAGATCACTTTTACAAATAAGTTGCTTTAAAATGAGTGACCCACTTTTATAAAATAAGTGGGAAGCACTTTTACAATATAGTTACTTCATAAATTAAAGTTACATTGACTTTTGTAAAAAGTCACAAAAGAAGGACTTGAACCCATGACCTCTTACTTATTAAAGTAACTTTCAACCAAGTGAGTCATGCAAAATATTTAGTAATATTATGGAGGAGACTTTTGTTGTTTTTGGCATACCATGCCTACCTAAAACAACCTTGATTTTTTCCCTGTAATACACTTCACACAACCACACAAAAACAAAAAACAATATTTTGAAATCGAAATCTCTTGATTTTTGGGTTATTCCTTGGTTAGCTTACTTGAAAAATGTAAGTTTTCACATTGTTTCTACTTTACCAAGTTTGTACAAGGCGGATGACAAAGAACATACATAGTAAAGAAAAACCCAAAAAAGTAATAAACTGGGAATAAAACAAAAAACCAAGCTAGAATATGAAAGAATATTAAAATTATGTTTAAAAAATCAATAAATGTAAGCAATATACACCTAGATATGGTAAAATGGTCAAATCTTGGGCAAACTGAAACCTTTTTGAACGAAAAAAATATAAATATTTCCAACTAAAATCAATGCTCCAGACGCAATGGAATACCTCTATTATCCCAAAAATACACGGAAATAACATAATCTAAAAATTCTTTGATGCACACAGCTGCACCAATTCAAGATCTCTATCAACAATGGAAGCGAGACTTCATAAGAGATATGATGCCATGTTCGACTAACAAATGATATTTCGATAAGATCAAACAACTTCAACAACCATTCATGCAAATAAATCACATATCAACATATCAATGTTTTAAGTGGTTTAAACCCTCAAAAATAGGAGCAGACCACGACCCCCAAATAGTTACTTGAGCCAATATATTATGCAAAGAAAAAATATTTACATATGAGTTTCTCACAATCAATCATTGAGCAAGTGACCCTTCATGCTCTTTAATAGAGATCATGGACCAATAAGGTGTTAAGCCACGTATAATAGCCATTAAGATCGAGGTGAAGTTGAATCGCCATATCACTCTATGTCTAAAACATATCGTGATCGTCGGATTACATAAGTACAAATGTATACCAAAGGAACACACTTTACTTAAAGACACATTATACCAAGTTGATCTTAACTAACTCCTAAGTGTCTAAACATCCTAACACTTCAATGTTGGTGGAATAAGTGCCCAAGTATATCAACCATTCTACACTTAGCACCATATCCATCCCGTCAAGTGGTAATGCATATAAATTTGATTGTAGTTGTAGTTCTCGCATTTGAACAAGAATTTTATGACATTGTCCTGTGCTTTCAACCCAATATCCATCAACCACCTTAACAACAAGGTCCTTGGTGGGGTACACAAAAAGGTTTAACTGTTTAGCGACATGGATGTCTATACGGTTACGAGTACTGTCAAAATATATGAGGATTGGTAGTTCCCTATTTTTTTACAATTCTCTTGAGCTCCAATGTTTTAGTATGTGATTTTTGTTAGGAAATGAAGCCAATATCCAAATATCCATTATCTTCGTGTAAATCTCTTGACTAGGTCAATGTGATGCTTGCATGTGTTGGGTGTGTGAGGGGGTTAGAGGGAAGGGTAGGGGTGAATCCCTCAAGACGAAAAAATTCTAAACCCTTCTAGTGTATTTTGATTTCTTTTGGAACCCTCATATGTATTGTATAAAAGGGGAGTGACCACCCAACATTGTAACATAAGAGAGACAGAAGAAAGCATAGCAATTTTTTTTCCAAGTAATAATTAAATATCAAAGTTGTCATTGTCCCACGATTTTACTTGTGTATAGTGGGGTTTCCACATAAATCTCATGTTCTATTGTTATTGTTGTTTGCTTTTGTTTTTTTAATATTTTTTCTAACGTTTGGTATCATAACTTGAAAACTTGCAAGCATAGGGTTTTCTACGAGTGGGAGTTACAACAACGACACAAGGTTTAACTAAGTTCAAGATTGAGAAATTTGATGGCGATAGTTTCTCCTATGGAAGATGAAGGTGGAGGATTTGTCGATTCAGAATGACCAAGTCGTAGCCTTGAAATGGGTTGCGTAAAAAATAAGTGGCATGACAAACGAGTAGTGGATAAATTAGGATAGAAAGGTGGTTTTTACAATTCGTTTTTGCCTAACAAAATTTTTCATTTTTTATTTTTCTGAAGAAAAGACCATATAAACCCTTTGGGATAAACTTGGGAAGTTGTACAAGACTAAATTTGCAACAAAATAAGGTTTTCCTAAAAATAAAAAAAAACAACAACAACATTTTTTTCATCTAAGCATGAACGAGGGTTCAACTATGGTAGATCATTTGAACGATTTTAGTACCCTAACAAACAAACTACTCTATGTAGGTGTAAAGGTGGAGGATGAGGACAAATCAATCATTTTACTCCATCCCCTCCCATATAACTAGGATCATATGGTGGTGATCACCACCAACTCATCATCATGAAATCTAAATTTGATAATGTGGTGATTGCTCTATTGGGAGAAGAGTTGAGGTGAAAATCATCTCTATATCCCCTACTAATGAAGCCCTATTTGTGAGAGGATGATTTAGAGAAATGGGTCAACAAGGGGGATCATGATCTAGATACACGTCTATAGGAGGAAAGAAAGGTATCGAGGTGCTGGAATTGCGGGAAACCAAATCACCCGTGGAAGGACTATTGGTATTTGAAGAAGGAAAAGAAGGATGAAAAGCTGGATCAACCATCAATTGAAGCTAGTACAATAGATTTACAAGATACGACAACATGCGAGGCTTTCTGTCTTGGTAACAACATATCTCTATCATATTCTTTTGGTTGCGACTCAAGTGCATATTTCCACATGTCTTCGCATAGAGACTAGTTCGCCAAATGCTAGTCCTGTAGTGGTGGAATGGTATACTTGGGTGATGACCATCCTTTATAAATCCTGGGAAGAGGGGAAATTAAGATCAAGTTGTATGATGACAAAGAAAGGAAGTTGTGTGATGTATTACATGTACCATATCTACAAAATAATTTGCTCTCCATCAAGATGATAGATAGGCTGGAGTATTTTACTACCTTTGGTGGCAATTGACGCAATATTATCAAAGTATCCCTCATGGTAGGAAAAAGGAGAACCTTATGGGACCTTGTATTGTTTATGCAATGATGCAATGACAATTCATGCAACAATTGTAGACTTGAGGAGTTTTTTGGATGCAATGATTTTGTGGCATCAACAGCCTGGACATATGAGTGAAAATGATTTGAAAATCTTGTATGGTAAAGGTATTCTTTTAGGGATTAAGTATTGTGATTTAGACTTGTGTGAGAACCACTTTTTTGGTAAACATAAGAGAGCTCAATTTACTGCAAGCTTTGGTAAATGTTTTGATCATTTGCAACTTGATCATTCTAATATATTTGGACCAATCGCCACTATGTCTATAGATGGCGCTAGATATTGTCTAACTTTGTTAAATGATTATTCTGGAGAAGTGAGGGTTTATTTTATGTAAAATAAGTAAGATTCCTTCAATAAAATTAAAGAGTTCAAGGCACGAGTAGATAAAATTTTGGGAAATTCTATTCTATGTATTAGTTATGATAATGGAGGAGAATATTGCTCCAAGGAATTTGATAGATTTTGTACACGGGATAGAATTAAGCACCAGAAGACTACTTCATATACACCAAAACAAAATGTTATGTCTGAATAGATTAATTGTGTAATCATGGAACTTGTAAGAACCATACTTTGTTCATTTGGGTTAGATAATGGATTATGGATAGAGGTTATTAATACAACTACATATTTAATTGACATATAACATATAGCTACATTGAGTGGAAAAATTATAAAGGAGGATTGGTGTTGTAAGCCATATTATTATTCTCATTTGTGTACCTTTTTTTGTGTGATGCATTTCCCCATTTGCCTAAAGAAAAGAGGTTCAAGCTTGAACAAAAGTCAAGGGAATGTGTTTTGCTCGATTATTATAATACAATAAAGGGGTATAAATTGTGGGATCCTACTATCCACGAGGTAATTGTTAGTCAAGATGTTATTTTTAATGAAAAAACCATGCAAATGAAGGAGGTACAACAAACACCTGAATTCATACCAGTTTAAGTAAAAACGAGTGAAGATGAAATTGAAGCTCATGATTAGCATGAAGAATAATAAGTTTAGAAACCACAACTCAAAAGATCCACATGCTCGAAGAGAGGTCCAAAAAGGTGTCTCCTTATTTTTAGTCTTCCTTTGCTTGTTAACTAATGATGGTGAACCTAATTAATTTCAAGAGGCTCGAGAATTTGAAAATGAATTTAAATGGAGGAAATCAGTGGGGTGAAGAAATGAACACATTAAACTAGAATCAAATGTGAGACTTTTGTGGATCTCCCACTGAGAAGAAAAGATGTTGGAAATAAGTGGTTATATAAAGTAGAGAAGAAAAATTATGAGATGTTGGAATGTTATAAAGATCATTTGGTAGCAAAATACCATGTGCAAAAATAGGGACATATTTTTATGAAATATTCTCTCCAATTGTGAAGAACATAATTTAGAGTTGGAACAATTGGACGTAAAAAACTAGTTTCTTGCATCGTGATCTTGATGAAGAAATTTATATGGATCAACCCGAGGGCTATACAGATAGAGGAAAAGAGCATTTGGTTTTCAAACTCAAGAAATATTTATTCAGATTGAAACAGACACGAAGGATTTGGTATACAATTTTTGGCAGCTTCATGAAAAGCCAAGGTTTATGTAGAAGAGAAGTTTACCATTGTGCATATTATAAGAGGTTTGATGATGTAAATTTTATTATCTTGTTGTTATATGTTGATAATATGTTGGTTGCAAGCTTTAACATGAAGAAAATCTTTGATTTAAAGGCTCAGTTGGCTAGGACAATTGGAATGAAGAATTTAGGAGCAACAAATCAAATTATAGGGATGAAGATACACAAAGACATAACAAGTAGGAAGATTTGGTTAAGGCAAAAGTCATATATAGAAAATATTATGTAGTGCTTCAATATGTAGAATGAAAAACCATATAGCACCCCACTTCCTGCACACTCAAAGTTCTCTTTCAAACAATGTCCTAACACAGAAGTGGAGAAGACAAGCATGTCTAATGCACTATGTTCATCAACAATAGGGAGCCTCGTCTTTGCCATGGTGAGCACCAGATTGGATATTGCTCAAGCACTGGGAGTTGTTATTCGATTCTTGTAAAATACTAGTAAGGAGCATTGGAATGTTGTGAAGTGGATACTAAGATATTTTTTAAGGGGCACTTTGGATGCTACTATTTGGCAAGTTGGTAGATTTACAAATCAAAGGTTTGCATAATCTGATTTTGGTGGATATAGAGATGGACAAAAATCTACTATAGAATATACTTTCACTCTTGTTGGTGGAGCTATAAGTTGGACATCTAAGTTATAGCCAATGTTGGTTTTATCAACCATTGAAGCAAAATATTTGGTAGCAATTGAGGCCAATAAAAAGGTAATGTGACTAGAGAAACTAATAGATGAATTCAAGATGATACATAGGAAGATCACTTTGCATTGTGGTAATCAAAGTGCTATTTACTTAGTGAAGAATCCAGCATTTCATGATCACACATAACATATTAATATTGAGCGCCACTTCATAAGTAAAGTGGTGGAAGAAGGTAGGATAATGTTGGAGAAAATTGATACTATAAGAATACTGTAAATTTGTGTACAAATATATTCAGGACAAATAAGTTTGAATGGTGCAAAAATTCTCTAGGCTTGCTAAAAATGTGATTAAGAAAGCATTGGCCAATGGCATGTAGGCATAAAACATTGGCAAGGAACTTCATGCATATTGAATTTAAGTAGGAGAATGTTAGGAGATGAAGCCACTATCCAAATATATGATATCCTTCTTATAGAGCTCTCGATTAAGGCCATGAGTTTCTCATATGCACCAGGCGCGTGGGGGGTTGGAAGGGGGGTCAAGGCAGAGCCCCCAAGGAAAAAAATTATATACTTTTCTAGTGTATTTCAATTTCTTTTGGAACCCACCCTCATATGTATTGTATAAAATGGGAGTGACCCTGCGACACTATAGCATAAGAGAGATAGAGTAAAGCATTATAATTTTTTTGTCGAGTAATAATAATAGATTGAAGTTGTCGTTGCTTCGTGGTTTTACCAATATATAGTAGTTTTTCCACATAAATATCATGTTCTATTGTTATTGTTGTTTTCTTTTGTTATATATATATATATATATATATATATATATATATATATAACATTTTTTAAAAACNGGCCTCTTTTCTTGGAACCTTGGTTTCATTAGTCTTCCTATGATGAGGTAGGACATATTTTGTGGGTGTTTCTTTTCTTTTGTTTTTTGAGTAATATTCCCCCCTTGCAACACATCATCATCATTACTATTTGGTAGTATGCAGGGAATAGATGACAGTGATACTTTTTGTAGCGTTTTGTCATTGTTCGAATCTAAGTTGTATGTTATTGTGACTTCATTTTTTTGGGGTTGAGAAATTCAAACTTATTGGTGCATCAATGTAGATAACTGGTTTGATTGTTGACTCATCTCGTCTTTCAATGGATTGGTCAATGATGTCTCTATGTTCGTTAATTAGGTTCATTGTTTCAATACTATCATCATTTTATTTTATTTTATATCTTAGTAAGGTTTGCCATCAAGACTCAAACTCATCCATTATCTTGTTAAAACTCTCTATAATTATTTTCGTGATGTTGTTAAGACTATATCTAAATGTTTGAAACATCTCTTCTATTATTATGTCGATTTTCCCTCCTAATTTGTCATAATGATTACAAGTATGCACGATTCTTCCTTGATGCCCATTTTAGTTTTAACTTCTTTTGGTCCACTTTAATTTAAAAAACAAATAACTCACAAAGTAAAATCAAAGTTTTTATTTTCTTGTATATCACGAATATGAAATAAAACCAAATATTTTACTTTTTGGTTTCAGCCGACTTTGGTATAGACTTAAAAAAGTTATAAAAAAATCGAAAAAAGGTTTGGGGGCTCACAACTTAAACGAAGGTATGCACAAAATACCAAGGGGTGTATGGAATCACGTGAGAATTAAACTCCCCCATTTTTAAACGATTATCATATAACGAAAGGGAAGTGAATTAAGGGTTAGGTCTAGGCTTCAAATTTGAAGCTTTGAATTCCCTTCACGACTTATTTTACCCTTTATAGAAGGGTACAACAATTTTTCCATGCAAAAGAAACTTAATTTTGTATTGGGCCCTTCAATAATGAAATGGATTATTATTTTGCAACTTTACAATTGAAGGGATACTCCAAATTTTGCATGTCAAATTTTTAGATGGTTGAGAATTGATGTTTGGGCAACGGAAGGCAGAATCCTAAGCGAGTCTGCCACACATTCCATAAGCATTATGTATTAAAATTTAAATCACAATGAAACTTAAATCATTTAAAATAATAAGTTTAAATGTCAAGGCAACAACAAAGGTAGAATCCCAAGTGAGTCTTCCACACATTCCATTAACATTATTGATCAAAATTTAAGTCACAATGAAACTTTAACACATATAAAATTAAGTTTAAATGTTATTTCCATGTTTGATGTACTAGCTTCTTCCATCTGGTTGTTTAATGCTCAACTATGAAAACATCCATAACACGAAGCATAACTTTCACTGCCCTGGATTATTTATGGACTCAAGTATAATGAACTGAGATCTAAATTCATACCTGGATAAAATTGCACAACAAACTTAAGCCTCTAATAAGATCAGTAGTGAAAGCTCATTCAATTGTTAATTGAATGGGACTATACAACAAGATGGATGGACTCTCGGCTTGATATTGATGTTTTCATTATTATTTTTTAGTCAAATATATTTAGTTCTTTATTAAAATTTATTAATTCGTTTCAATACTACAATAGTTGATTTTTTTTATAATGATGTGACATTGCAATCACTATATTGTTTTTATAAAATTTATTAAAACTATAATTTTGCGGTTTGGATCTCTCAGTAGTTATATAATTAAACTAGTACTAATTACACATATGTAGGTTATTATTGTTAATAGGATTAATTTGATATAATTAGTTAAATCCTTATTTTCTAGCATTGCTGCATTTGGGAACAAGACTTAAATTCTTATTTCCTGGGATCATATGATCGCTGCATTTTCATTACTAATATTCGTTTCACAATAGCATCCCCTTTCTTGGATTTGTGGATGGGAATTTTCTTCATCGTTGTAGACTAGAAGCCATCGAGATCTTGTTTAATCCTTTAAAATTTTGCTCCACGACCTTGTCTTCTTTCAGGATTTGTATCCTCCAAAACCATGTTTGCAAAGCCATGTGTAGTTTATTGTATGCAACAATTATCACATGTGGATGGGACATGTGCTATAATGTAAGGTGGTTGCAATCTAATCATGGATTCATGATTTTCTCAACTTTGGTTAGTTTGAGATTATGGAGGCATGGAGCATAATTGAATGAGATTGTACATTAAGATATTAATGGAGGAAAATGTTGCAACGAGATTGTCAGACTCTGCAAAGAGTGCATGTGATTCAAGGAAGTCAGAGTTACACACCCTTTTGATATAGTCTATCTATGTTGCAATTTTTGGTTAGAAAACTTGTCCAAAATGATTAAGGGATTTGAATGAGAAAACTTCTCAAAAGGTGATTTGAAAACTCTTTCTCCTAGGTCAAAGTTGATGGAGAATTTGTATAATATTGACAAATTTGATAAAAAAAACACCATGATTCTATACTTTTCCACTCTTTCCCTCAAGTTTATAATAAGTAATCACCTATGAAACACGTTTAAACCCCAAGCTTCAAGAATTGATTGATAATCACCTCTAGTAAGTTGGTAGTGTGGTAGCAAATAAGGCATTAGTTTACAATATGTCATGGTAAGCTAGTAGCCCAATAACAAATAAATGCATTAATAATGATTGTGTTTTGGTAGGCTATCAAAGTTGAAATCAATTTGCAACATGCTTCAAACACTTAATGTAGCTTGACAACTATTCCTTCTCAAATACAACCAAGCTATGTGCACAGGGAAATCACTTTGTTGAACAATATATTATCACTTTCATTCATAAAAATGGGGGTTTTGAATTTTGAAAAATAAGTTCAATATATTGTAGGTATTAGACAGAGGGGAGTAGGGTATCGTGGGTTTATAGGTAATGGGGGTATAAAAAGTGGCATCCAGTAAAAATAGGGAATATCTTGTAAAAACATGGAACTTTTTTAAAATTGGAAATATGTATTGGGAGGGGGGATCAAAAAAAGAATTTTGGTAGGTATTTATCAATATATAGTGAAATTAAGGGTATAATTCTTTAATGTTCCATGAACTAAGTCTCTATGACATAGTTTCACTAAGTGAAGACCTTGTTTCTATCTGCAACTTAGGTGAAAAAATAATGTATTAATAGAGAATACAATCACATAATCTAGAATTAAATTGTGCTCTCAATGATAAGAAATTACAATTATAATTCATCATTTTTCCAAATTTCAAATGGTTATTGAAATTTGGAAATGTGATCATGAAAGTGGATTTGGAAATGTGGTTAATCAAATGTTTATTTTATTTTGGAAATGTGATCATGAAATTTGAAAGTTTAGAGCTTAAGTAGTTTTAAACATTCAAATTTTGTTTATCATTATTCTAATTTCCAAACTTGTCAACCCTTCTTAAGTTGTGCCTACTTGCACCATCACCATTGAGTCCCGAGTCTATTTCAATTTCATATTTCTACCTTGTTTCATGTTTTAGTACATGCTAGAGTTATAGTAATTAGAGTTCATGTATCTTCGAGCTTCAATCGAGACTCGACAGAGTTAGCTGGTTAGTTAGGAAAACATGCATAATTCTCAAGGATAATGTTGGAGAAAGTTCCTTGATCACTTTCTAATCAATATTTACATCGTTATTTAGAAACGAGACATGGATATTTATGCTAGTAACCAAGATGGTGGGTCACTTCCTCTTAAATGGATTCCTCTTAAGTTTCATTGGGTTTGTGAATGGTTGATATGGATACTTGAATAGAAGAGTTCATCTATGTATCTCGAATGGATCCATTGGTATTTAAACATAGATGAATGTACTTCTCAAAGGCCCCTAGAAGTCATAAGAGGAAAACTTGCCATTTGGTTTGATATCACAATTAGTGTTTGCAAGAATCATGATTGACTAAGCTTGTCATTTGTCCTATGAATTAGGATTCAAGGTGAAGAGGTACCTTGAACTGTTCCTAAAAGTTCAAATTGGAGTAACTCTTGGCCCTCGCTCAAGTTGATTCCACTATCGAGTTGAACCCTTGATTAGGTTGTTTCCACCGTCGCCATCGACCCTTTCTCAAGCTACTTACGCCCTTTCTTGCCCTATTCATTTATAAGGTATATGATTCTTTAGAATCAAATGGTTTTTCTAGAGAAAAGGAAGTACACATCCTGCCAAACACCACTAGTCCACCACCAACTTGCATAAGTGTACATCTCCACTAGCAAGAGAAAATATACCTTTGTTAATGATTATTTATTCTTGGAGAGTATTTCTCTCCTTTGATTCAAAAAGTTGAATGGCCAACAACATACATAAAGGGATTCCTTCCCTCAGTGGATCTTGATATTGGTTGGGCTGTTCCTATGGTTGAATGACTTTTCAAGTATGTGTATCACGAGAGTAGTTTCCCTATTGTGTTATTTTATAAGTATTTATTTGCTTCTTCTTGGAAAGGAGTGAATTTTGTTATTGAAGTGCTTAAAGATAATAGTTTTGGTATCCATGAACATATTTTTAAGGTTTACTCCATCTTTTCTCTTTATTGACATCTATGTTCAAAGGAGATTGTATAGATTGTATTTCATTTTCATCCAACCTTGTTATTTTTGCTAGAAGGTTTACTACTTTCCAAGTGAATCTTGATTGGTTATAAATGTTTTTCAATTGGTTTCTTCATATTGTTGGGTATTTTTTATGTTTCTAAAGTTTCCTCTGTATTGTTCATTTAAATCTACAATGGACATGGTGGTTTATGATAAGAGGACGAAAGGCTATAGGATGCATGCCTTGGACGACATTACACTATGGAAACATGTTCCTAAGTGTTAAATAAGCTTAGCATGAGAGATTCAAAATGAATGGCAATGAGATGAGTGTTTTTATGAAGCGACTTGTCATAAGAGGTTGCATGAGGACATAAATAGTGGATGCAAACATTCCTTGGTTCATGGATGCATTGGACAATAGTACCTTGATTTGTGGGTAGCAGTGCCTTGGTCTATGGGAAATAGTGCCTAGGGCAGTTGGGTGCACCCCACAAATCTATATGGACATCATATTAGCATGATAATAAAGTGCAAGGGATGGTAAGTGTTCCTTGTGCATTATTCAAGTGAGATATTTGGAACTCTCAGGTGCATTAAGACTTGGAACACCTTGGGCAATCATGTACATTTTGGTGAGAACATGGACCCAATGGATTGAATGCTTCTTGCAATGGAAGACTTCGAGGAGTTACTTTCACATTGAGTTGGGTCTATTGCATGTTTCGGTCCATTTGGAATCAAGTACAATGAAAGGAACCTTATAAGAATGAAATGATTGAAGCACCTCCTACATATATAAAGAGGATACAAACATTATGCAAAGGCATCACCAAGGATTGATTGATTAAGGAGTAATCATATCGACATGTGGAGTGAACAAGGAATTCAGAGGTGCTAAATTTGAGGTTTTGGCATTGTGAATGACTAGTGTGCAATTAGAGGCTTAATTAGTCTACAAGTAGGAATTATAATACCTATAAAGTGTCAAAGCCATAGTAGAGCTAAAATGAGAAAATTGTAGTAGAAAATTGAATCGTGCTATGAAGGCATTTGATTAGGAGGGTCATTAGAGAGTGAAAGTGAGTGTGAAGCCTAATGTTTGGCACAATCACTTAAGCATTTGTAAAATTATCAAGGAAATATGCATGAAGGACTTAGGAAACCTAACAAGTGCTTAAGGAATAACAAAGTTTCGCTTAGAGTGTTGTTGAAGAACATGTGCTATAAGAGGAAAGCCTATGAGTGCTTCAAGAGTTTAATGGTGCATAACTAAGGTAAGAGTGCCTTAGATCATTTGTACCTTTCTGAAATGTGTTGTGGGAAATGACCAAACTCCCTTATGTACACTCTTTTCGTTGTAACATTCTCTAAAACAAAAGTTAAGGCATCCTCGTTGTGTGTTTCCAATACATTTGTGTTGTGTTCTCTTTACTTAATTGACAGTATTGTTCCTTGCAATATTATATTTATCAAAGTGTTGATGTAAGTTGGACAAGTGTTGAAAAAATATTGTTGAGATATTTAAAGACACGGCAAGACGCGAGTCTAAGTGTTAGAGATTTGGTTACATATCTAACAATTGTAGCTTGGGCATAGTTATTTCTAAACCCCGAGTGAAGAGGTGTAGTTTGGTTGTAGTAGGCATAGGTTGGTCAAGTCCCTATTCCCAAAGTAAGGAAGCGTCACATGACCTAAAGTACATAGTCTTGGGAAAACCCCATGTTTGAATGAAAAAATGTGTGGAAATCTCTAGGATCGTCGTATGTGGTACTATAGTCACATTGGAATTTTGAAATTGTGAAAGTGTCTCTTCACCACCAACACCCCTTCCATAAGAGAGGAACTGATATAACTACATTAACAAGGACGATGGTAATTCAAACGGGGAAAATGTGAGGACCCTATTTGAGGTGTCACTTGTAGTAGCATGATAGAGGGACCATTGAGTAAACTCGACTAAGGGTGCACAGTGAGTTTATATGTTTGGTAGTCATGATTATTCATGAGACGGTTAATATGTTGTATTGGTTTGGTGTGGACTGAAAGGACCAAGAATGCCTAACTTGGTAGGGATGAACAACTGATGAGGCATTATATAGCAAGTTTGGTGAAGGATGGCATGATCTAGCAATGTGGTGGACATTATGTTAGCCATGGCAAGGAAACATCATTGATGAGTGTACCAAGGTATGTGAAAACATGTTTCCACTAGGTACTATGATTTTCATAATACGATCACAAGTTGGCCTAGATAGATGACAACATGTTCCTACA
Source organism: Pseudotsuga menziesii (assembly GCA_001517045.1). Classification (NCBI taxonomy): domain Eukaryota; kingdom Viridiplantae; phylum Streptophyta; class Pinopsida; order Pinales; family Pinaceae; genus Pseudotsuga; species Pseudotsuga menziesii. Next base: position 507,314 of record LPNX010709055.1, read on the forward strand.
TAGGGTAGTTGGTTATTTGAGCGTGATTGCATCTGGGGAGGTGATAGAAGGTTGTCTGTGGTGAGACAAGCACTTCGACATTATGCACACTCTCAGGTGCCTAGCTTGGGTTCAATCAAGACATGTTAATTAGGCGTATTCAGGTGATACAAGTGGTTGATAGTTATGCCCAAGTCGTAAGGTTATGTTCATGCCATGTGACAAATAGGATCCTTAAGTGGTATGGTATGCCAAAGCAAAACACAAACCTTGACCCCATGACATTTCTTGGGGAAAATAAAGTAGGTGAAAAGGAAAATTGATCTCATACATCAATTTGGTGTTTCGTTAAACCGTGATTTTAAATTAAATCATTATTGATGGGGAGGCCAATTATATTGGAAATTAAAACATATAACAATATTTGCAATAAAATTAACAACATAAAATAATTTTTTTTTAACAATGATGCAGATGCAATAGAATATAACATATTGTTTATGCTATCATTCAGTTCAATTAAAGTTTCGAAAACTCTTTAACCTTCCTTTTCCATTTGTATGGTTTCCCTATGTGTGTGTAATATCTGTATTCGAATTTTCTAAGGATTACTCAAGTGAATAATTAACCAATAGAAAATAACTCCATATTGAAAATATAAAATGAATATTGACGATGATTGATGATGAAAGTTTACAAAGTGAGTGTCATATATATATATATATTGTAAAGGCACTTCAGATATCATCCATGAAAGTATGTGTCCTTTTAGAATAGTTTACTAATAACTATTTACATGTTATTAAGATTAGGATTTATATTACATTGATTCTTATATTTTATATATATTATACATAATTAATGTTTATTTATATTTATAGCATTGCCTTCGTCTTCAAATACGCTTTGTCCTCAAATCACTATTGAAGAATATTCCTTGTCTTTACTCTTGACCTCGGTGTATATTTTGTCATAATTGTGAATACATGATGATACGAGCTAGTAAGTATTGAGCACAACTTTTGAAATGAAAAAGGATTGATCCATCCTATTTCATTTTTTTTCGGGTGTTGCACTTCCACGATAGTGTGATGTCTTGGAGTTCATTTGTGCTAATATACATTTTTTCTGTCACTTTTCTTCGACCTTGATGATCTTTTCTTTCATTTGCAGTAGTATACATATTATCTTTTATCTTTTTAATTTATTCTTCTAGTTCTTGATTAATATTTATTAGGTCATGATTTTCTTCCCGCTTTTCGAATATTTTCCCTTCAACATCTTCATTAACTCTTTCCGACTTCCGAATATATTTTTATTTTTTATTTTATTTTTGTAACTAGAATTTTGTCATGGTTTCTTAGTTGAAATACTTCTTCAATATTGCATGATAACATATTATTTATTTTCGTAATTTCCAACTTGTGCACCTTTTTAGTGTCATCATATTTATGCTTGAGTTCTTTCATGTGTTGTTGATGTCAATATATCTCTGATTCTTGACTTTCTAACTTCCTCTCGACTTGCACCAATTCATTATCTTTTTTCCATGATGAGATTTCTTATACACTTTATTTCTTCTTCTAAATCGCCATTAATTCTATAAGGTGATTCTTTGCCATTCTTTGACTTTCTGATATTGTCTTCAAGGTTTTGATTGTGACTTTTTAAATGTGACATTTCTTCATCCTTATCTGATAATATTTTTCTAAATTCTTCATTAGATCTTTCCAACCTTCAATTTTGATGTTTTAGGCAAGATATTTCTTTATTTTGTTCTTTTTCGTCACTTATTAATCTCTCAATTTCAGCGGTTAGGTGAATATTCTCTTGTTTGGTTAATTCTCTAAGAATATTTTGCTTCTTAACCTCGAATTGTAGACGATTATTGGTCAATTTATAATGTTCTAGTTTAACCAATACTGCTTGTAATTGTGATTGCAATTTTAATTTTGCAATCTCCATAATTCACGACTTCTGGAGTTCTTATTTTTCTTCGATAATAATCGTCACAAGTGCGAGAATACAATCTAGTCTTTATATCTTCTTTTGACCCTTTGACTTATTTTCTTCATAAAACTTCTTTGTGGATTGTGTGTAGATTGGGTGGATGGGGATAAGGAAGGTTACCCTCCCCACCCAAGTTCAAATCTCGAAGATTAACTTTTATAAAAAAGAAATATTAAGCCTCCCTTATAATATATTTTCTTAACTAGACTGGTAAAGCACTTTAATCTTTGTTAATCTAAAAATACGATTGATCCTTCACTCTATAATTTAATTCTTTTTCTTCAATTTTCCTTCTTGGACAAAGACCATAATTTTAGGGAAATGTTGGAGTAGGGTCCCGCAGCTATAGAGGAAGCTGCTAGTTTAGCGGAAAGGTAAAGTTTTGGCGGAAAGAGGAGAAGGCAAGGCTACGACGCTGTAGCACGTTTCCAGCTGTAGAGCAGAGCCGGAAACATTGACTTTTGAGATAGAAAAGTCTATAAGGCAACGGTACCTGAGCGGCCGAGAGAAGAAAGCTCAACCACTGCATTGAAGGCAGTGGCGGAAGATAGGAGGGCTCAGCGACCCTCATAAAGAAGAAGGAGCAACGAGGCTCAAGCATTGAAGACAAAGGCCAGAGTTTTAAGTGAAGCGGTGCATAGTACCCATGATCAGCGCCAGGAAGCATGGAAGACTGCAGAAAGCTGCAGTGTGACGGGAAGCGGCTACCTCAAGGACAGAGAGGACCAACTGTCACTAATTAGGGTATGGGTTTACTGTTGGGACAGGCCCACAGTGTTGTAAGGGCACGACCTTCGGGCTGCCTATAAAATCTTGCATTTTGTATTGTAAAAGGGTTGGTTCAGAGGTTGATTCCTTAGTTGATTAGTTGAATACTTTTGAACTAGATTCAGGAGTCAGTCAGACAGACTGTGTTGTAACGATCCAGACACCTAGCTTGTCTATGAGTCATTTGAGTCTGTATGTAACCATCCAGAGAGAGAACAGAGAGGGGAGGATATATTGTAAGAAAGGCAGTATAGAGATAGGAAAAGGCCAGAGATCTAGAGGAGATCTCGCGCTGCATATGTAGTGCAACAGACTGTGCCAACTTCCCTCAAGATAGATAATAGAAGCACAGTTTGGTGGACGTAACTCCCATCCTGGGGGTGAACCACGTTAAATCCGCGTGTTATGTGTTGTATGAATGTGATTGTATTTGTTTACTGTTACTGGTTATTATGCTTATGATATTAGTTGTAGTCAATGAATGTATGTATTGCTCAGCTTACAGTAGTACTTGGGGATTAAAGTAAATGAAGTATTTCAGTAAGTCGCATAAAGGTTCCCTTATATTGTTTCTAAATGACTGTTTAATCAGAATATAACTTCCTGGAGGTCGAACTTCGCTCGTCGACACAGCTAATGTTAGAGCATAAGTCGTGGAGGTAGAATATCGTAGAGAGGCGATATCGCACCGGCAGAGGAGCTGCGGTGCGCAATACTGCGAGTTGAGGGTCTGGCGTTGAGAAGGGGTTGTTTGTCCTGCGGTGCGCAGCGATGCGATAGGGAAGGAGATATTGTGAGAAGGTAGAAGTTGTGAGACGAGGGAAGAACCTGTGCGGTGCGCGCGAGGGTAGAGAAGCTGCGGTGAGGAGGACTGCGCGACGGAGAGAGTGCGCGACGCACCCACCCAGTAGGAGATCCCGCAGCCTGAAGAGCTGTGCAACACCAGTAGGACTGCCACAGAACCTGGTCCAAGACACTTGAGTCTTGGCCAACCCATTAGATTCACTTCGGGTGAGACTTCAGGCCGCTTTGCGGTCTGTCGCCGAAAGGGCCAGTGAATTAGGGGTGTTGTTGATTGATTACAGTAAACCCGGGTCTGCCCATGCAATCAACAGGAAACCCTAAGATAATGGTTAAAAACCAAATTACACAAAGTGAAAAATAATGACCAAGGGTCGAATCGCTTTGATACCAATGTAATATTTGTATCCGGATATTCTAAGGACTACTCAAGTGAATAATAAACCAATGGAAAATAACTCCAAATTGAAAATATAAAATGAATATTGATGATGAACGATGATGAAAGATTATAAAGTGAGTGCCATATATATTAATTGTAAAGGCACTTTAGAATAGTTTACTAATAACTATTTATGTGTTATTAATATTAACATTTATATATTTTATTTATATTACATTCATTCTTATATTTTATTTATATTATACATAATGAATTTTTATTTTTATTTATAATAGTGTGGGAGGTCTCCCCTCCTCCAATGGCCTACAATCCATTATGGTCAATCATCTAATTTTACCACTACTGTGTAAACCTTCAAAGAAATATGAACTCATGTGATATGACCCAAGGGAGGTCATATATGGGGTGAAATGTATAAAATGTGAGCCATTGAGGGAATATATGGGGATAAATACATATGTAATACGGTTGGCCTAATGAAGAGGACTCATGTGCAATGAGTAGATATGTATATATAAAGGTAATGTAGTCATTGTTGAGGGACAAATGAAATGATTATGTGAATGTGTTGGGGTAATTAGAGAATGATCTTTTATTCTTTAAGGAATTATTGTGTAACTTATATTTCTTATTTGTATTGGAGTTGTGGTCCACATGTACATTGTTGTACACGGTGTGTACTCTTGTCTCTTATGTTATTTTTAAGGGTTTGGTGCATAACATTTGGTATTAGAGTTTGGACGCTTTCAAAATGCGTCATCATGGAATTTCGCCATAACATCTTTTTTTGGGGAATGTTTCGGATGGTGAAACTTGGTGGCACTATAGAGGACATACCTAGATATATGTGGTACAATTTTAAGGCCCTTATTCATTACATATTAGGATTTATACCTTATGGAAGTTAGTGTTTCTAACTAGTCCAAAAACTAGCCTCAAACAAGTGTTATGGGTAAAAGTATTATATCTGGAGCTTGAGAGATCCATTTTTTTAACATAAACGAGTATGTATATATATATATTTCTTTTCCAAGGAAAAAATCGCTTTATTCTCATAGAATAAACATGAATTGCCCTCTAGAGGCATACATAAAGATCGTAAAAAATGCCTATACATTGTAGGCTTTTTCTTGTCTCATACCGTTCTGTTAGATTTTAAAGTCTAACATATTGATTTAGCAAAAGATCATTTACAAATTCTTTGACCTCCATTAAAACTGGAGGGAGTGTTAATGCCAATTTTGACAGCTTGTCTGCTTCAACATTTAGTTCTCTGTAAATATGTTGAAAATAAATTGACTCGAAATTTGCCAATTGATCTCTAATTTCTCTAGGCAAATGTTGAAGGCGAGGGGCATTTATCTGCAGTTGTCCATTTGCCTAGTCTATAGTCATTTTTGAGTCCCCCTAAAGTTGAAGATTTTGAACCTATTTTTCATATGCCACTCGGAGGACTGACCATAATGCTGATAATTCTGCCTTATTTTTTGTGCCCTGTCCAGGTGCAAAGGTAATCTCTACCTTTGTTGCTTCATTAAGAAAAAGGACACCTCCAGCACCTCCCAAAGGAGGTTCTCCTTGGCTTGCTCCATCAAAGAAACCCCATGGAATGTTTTTGTCTATGTTCGGCGCTTTGAGCACTCTTCTTGGTTTTTGTTTGGGTACCGTTTGATGTTCCAATACCTTCTACAAAAGCATGTTAACTATTATTTCCGTGGAGATCCAAGTGTTTTTGAAAATTTCTCTATTTCTTGTTTCCCATATAGTGTAAACAAATAGAGCTGGCAACGCCTCACAATGACATACCCTATCATTGCTCCACCATTTTTTTACTCTATGCTCGAGAGATTCATATTCTTCTCTAGTTGTGGAAGGGTACAACTTATTGGTGACTTATTTCCACATTATTCCTGCATAAGTGCAATGGAAAAATAGATGAGAATTTTTTTCACTTTTAGCTCTGCACAATATGCAATAACTAGGCCCATTGAAACCCCATTTGAGCAGAGGTTCCCAAGTCAACAGTTTGTTGTTTAAAACAAACTAGAGTGTTATAATTGCTTTAAGAGGAGCATAAAATTTCCAAATTCTTGACCACCACCATCATTCTGTTAGCGGTTGCTCTAACTAGATTACTGCTTCGTAACCCAGCCTTGCTGAGAACTTTCCATCTTTGTTATTCCACGTCCATATTAGTTGGTCATGTTCCTCTCCTAGGTGAAATTGTTTTTCCCTGAGTTGTTTAATGTAGGAGTTCCATAGTGTTGCTTCATTTACAATTAGCTCCAAGTCTTGAGCTGACTTCCATATCGTGCCGCTTTGGTTAAGATAAGTGTAAAAGCTCACATCTGCTAAAACTCTTATTTCTCTTTCCTTTAGATGAGTTATGAGCAATTATGGCAGTCTGTAGTTTTCTCCCGAGCCTACCCACGGGTCTCGACCTATCTTGATTCTTCTACCATCACCTACCTGCCAGGAAACCCAATTTCCTACTAATGGGAATGGTATCACAAAGGCTTTCCAGCACAACGATCCTCCTTTGTGATATTTTGCTGGTTGTCGGAACCATTCTTCTATGGATGCGTTTGGACAATATTTTTCTCTCATAGTTCTTCCCCACAAAGTATCAGGATTTTCCACCATCCTCCACAAAGATTTTACTGCCAGATCTTTGCAAAAAAGGTTCGGGTTCTTAATTCCCCAACCACCTCTAGATTTAGGGAGTACTATCTTCGTCCAATTAACTAAAGGAATGCCTTCTGTTTTTGTGCTTGTTGTCCATAAAAATGATAAACATTTTTTCCTGATCTTTGCTAAGATGCCCTTTGGAATTTATGAAATTGAGGTCCAGTAGTCCGGGATGCTTTGTAATACTGCTTTCAACAGGACTAAACTCCCATCCCTTCATAGGAACTGGTTTGTCCACATTGATATTATGCTCTCAATTTTCTTGTAGAGCCACACCCAATCTTGATAGGAGTAGGAATTTGGTTTTAGCTGAAACCCCAGGTATTTGAATCCCTCATTCATTGGTGTGATGGAAACTGGAATTATATCTTTAGCCCGTGTTAGGACATACTCATTAACATTGCTATGTGACAGCTTCAATTTTTCCAGGTTGATCTCCATCCATGTTGCTCTTTGATAGTTTTTAAGCACCTTGACCAGATTCTTCAAGTTGCTAAAGGTTCCATCCCCAAACATGAGAACATCATCCACAAATAACACATGTGTTAGCTCAATTTGGTTGGCAACTCTTACTTCTTTCATCATCCTCACCTGTTTTGCATTGTATATATATATATACTCGTTTGTGTTAAAAAAATGGATCTCTCAAGCTCCACACACACACACACACACATTCTTGGAGAAAAAAACATTTTTTATTCATCGAATAAAACATGAACTGCTCGAAAGAGCTTACATAAAGTTTAGTCGCTCAGGATTCTTTCATACATAAGAAAAACTTGTTCTCTTTGTGCATAGGCAAAATCCTTTCAACCTCACAAAATCACATTTGATTTGACATAATGTTCCTGTCTCTACATCAAAGGACTTCTGAAAATTAGATTGTTTCATAGGATAGGGCAAACTGCCCATTTAAGATCTCTTCAATATCTATCTCCCCTGACTGAATTAATAGATCTTGTTTGGACAAAGTGTCTGCTTCTGTATTCCGTTCTCTGTAGATGTGTGCGAAGTCTATCTTTTCAAATTTTGAATTTCTGTTAAGATATGTTGTGGATGTGGTGCTCTGATGTAGAGTTTTCCATTTGCCCAATCTATTACCATTTTTGAATCGCCAAAAATCTGCATACTCCTAATTTGTCTATCTTTTTCCATCTTCAAAACTATCCATAAAGCTGCTAGCTCAACTTTATTATTGGTTGCTTGTCCAAGAGCAAATTTGATGCATATTTTTTCCTCTATTGATAAATTTAGAACTGCTCTAGCTCCTCCCGGGGGAGGCTCTCCTTGGATCGCTCCATCAAAGAAAGCCCATGGTAAATCTTTGTTTATGGTTGGTGCTATGAGGATTCTTTTATTTTTTTGTGTTGGGTTAAGCTTGTGTTCTTGAACCTTTTCCATTAATAGAGCAGTGATTACATCAAGAGGTACCGAATTATTCTGAAAAATTGTTTTATTGTGGGCCTCCCATATGTTGTAGCTAAAGAGAAATGGAAAAGCTTAATAACAACATACCGCCTCATCTTTCCACCAAGCCTACGTGCACTGCTCCAGCGTAGCATTTAATCCTTCATGCGAATTGTTTGCTGCTAGCTGTCATGTCACAGATGTCCTTATGCTTCCTGCATATGGACACAATGTGAATAAGTGAGTTGATTGTTCGTCATTTCCTTTGCATAACAGGAAGATCCCCAGGCCTTTGAAACCACGTTATATATATATATAAGACATCTCATATGAACCAAAAGACCTTTATATATATATATATATATATATATATATTCATATGAACCAAAAGACCTTTTGTTACAAAACTTGCTCCAAAATCGAGCAATAATTCATATATCTTTTTGGAGATAGATTCAAAAGATATTACAAAAAAATTGCATACTTTCAATTTCCAACAACTATCAAATACATGACTCGTGTAAATTATGATAAAAGTATTGCTTAACAAAATACATTTTCATTACATTATACATCAAAATATAGGTAAAGACCCTTAGAATATGAGAGCTGGTATATTATTCAGTTTGTGAAGTAGGATTAGAAGGAGAAGCATCCTTTTCTTAAATTTTTTCTTCAACAGTATTCACATCTTAATGAGAATTTATAACTGATACTGACCCAACTTCATTCTTTTCAAAACACAAAAGTTGTTCTGCTTCAGTTCCCTGCCAAACATTCTTCAACTAATTAAGATCTTTTTCAAAAACCTTAAATTTATCTTTCCAAAATTCAATCTTAGTTTATGCATTCAGAAGTCTCTTTCTTGGCTAGTTGACTTGAATGTCGAGATAATTTTGGTAGATAAGATCAGTCATCCTATTACATGCATTTCGTTCCTCGCCAAGCTTCCAACTTTTCACAATGACTTACAAATCAATAGCCCTATTTCAATTATGCTTGTCCTAGTTAGGAAAATGATCAAACAGGTTCTTGTTATCTTCATTCAAGTCTATTTTCAACAAGGAAACTATATGAGGCTAAGTAGAAATAGTATGATGAGGCTGGAGCCAAATAACGCTTGTAATGGTGGTGAAGATAAATAAACCCAGACCAATCAAAACCTTAACACAAACACTAGTTTCTATTCCAAAGTTATTTCTAATGATGCTACTACCATAACTAACCTCTAATTCACATACAACCTAAAATTATGGATTGAAGGGGTATCAAAATAAGTATAGTTCCAAAGAAAACTCGAAATTCAGGTAATACATTATAACCGTGATATAACGATCACTATCCACCCCTTCAGGATAAATATTATTTCCACTCATTTTCTCAAGATACCAATCTATATTAGTAGGACTTGATATCCAATTCTTAACATTCAATAACACGTCGTTGATAAAATTTGGTGCAGATAATAAGAACAAGGTCCCTACCTCATAATTTCCATTCCACAATTGAGACGACCAATAGATTGTATTGTGTCTAAACACGCCAACCCCTCTCCTTCATGAACAACACCTCAAGACGAATAAAGACCAAAAACCATTCTCGACCATGAATACAAACTTAATAAATTTCAATGATGTTCCATTAACTCCAAATTAAACTGATTGTTATTAAGGAGTACCATAAACATAATGAATTCTAAGTGAAGTTATTTCACACAACCGTTCTCATGCTCGAACATCCTATCTTTCCTGAAACAACTTAGTGCAAACTCTTGATTACTTGAATTGTCTAGAGTCCACCGTAAAAAAATGATTAATCATTAATTAAAAGCATTAACATATTTGATAGTGCTTTAATTCACCTACATAGATCAAATTTCCTTGGCCAAGGCTATCATCTAGGTTAGCATTTCCATCTGCAATTTGATTTAAGGTTCGAAGAGCATGGTACCATTTGAACTATTCATACTCATTTAGAAGAAACAATATTCTTTTGATTATTATAGACAATGGTCTGAATGATGGATCTTGCTAGTGGACTAGAATTCGAATAATAATCATCGAATCCCCAACAATGAGAATATTATTTATATTTTTCTTCAATGCTAACCTAAGACCTTGCCAAAGAGCAAGATATTATGCTTCATTATTCGTGTTTACTCACAATACCCATGAATAATTATGCTTTTGTATTCCTCTGGGGTCAAAGATCACCCCCCGCGCACCTGATAGCCCTGGATTGTTCTGAGAAGCTCCATCGAAGAATAAAACATGGCATATCTGATTGGAAATCCACCCAGATAATCTAAACCCTTTTATTCGTAGAAGGAAGGGTTCCTTATTCTTAACCCTTACCTTATCTTCATGATTATTACATTGAGGATGATCTAAAAAAAATTGAAGCCATTGTCTTTCTTTTATCTCTAACTATGAAATTCTTTGTTTTTCTTTCGTTTTCACTTTCATTGCTTCTTGCATCATATCCCATGCAGATATGAAAACTTGTCTTGGTTTTCTAATTTTGTTTTTTGAAGATATAGTCATTCGTATTAATCCAAATCTTCCAGATTAAAAAGAAGGGAAGGGATTTCCATACTTGCTTTAGAAGCATTTTATTACATGATTCTTTTAGATATTTTTGGTGTCAGGTTATAAAGGCCTCTCACCTAGTGATAGGGATAACTAGATCTATGTTAAGTTTCTCAAAATCTTGTTTGCAGACTTCAATAGTAAATTCACATTGAATAAAAAGGTGACTTGTGCTTTATTCAGATTGTTTGCATGAAATGCTTTGAGAATGGACTTGAAAGCCTCTACGGTGAAGATTGTATTGAGTTAGAATTTTTCCATGACATAGAGTCCAAGCGAAGAGTTTTATCTTTGGACGAGTGTCACTTTTCCATATTATATTCCACATTGATTTCCTTGAGAATGAACATATGTCTTAATCTGCTGATGGTAACCTCCCTTAACTGTATAGCTGCATAACTTATGTCCCCAAACATTCCTGTCACTCTCCTACTTTTCAGTTGGAGCTAGGCCACTTAATTGGAGTTTCATTGTATCCCATTGTTGTCTTAGATCATCATAGAATTTAAAATTCTTCCAATATGTCCATCAACCTTAGAGTCCCAGGATGAGATATATTCTAACTTCACAATCTGATTGCTCTTCGTCAGTTCTGGAGAGGCTAAACCTCAATATTTTTTCCAAAATCCTTCCCATCAAGAATTATGTCTTCCCGAATTTGAATTTTGCTTCCATCACTAGGAAACCATGATGTATGAGATTTAATACTAGCAGAGGCCTTGCATAGACTCCAAATTGAGGGACACTTACCATTATTAAACTCATGATCGAAAATTTTGTTGTGATAAAAAACACTGTACTTCATTACAATTGCATTTTTCCATCAAGCCTCTTCACCAGTGGTAATTTTCCCAAGAATTTGAGCTCCTAGAGCTTTATTTAGGATCACAGAGTCCCTTAAGAATAAACCTCCTTGATTCAAGGGACCAATAACTTGGTTCCATTTAAGAAAATGAAATTTTTTAATGTTCCCTTTACCCCCTACCACAAGAAATTTCTTTGCAATCCGTCAATTTGATTTGAAATGCTTAGAGTCACTTAAAGAATAGAGTTATGATAAATGGCTAAGTAGGATAAGACATACTTGATTAAGACTACCCGACCTGCCAAATTTAACTAGTGAGAGATCCACTGTTCCATTCTCTTATGTATGTTTTCAACCACCAATATCCAATCCAAATATATAACTTTTCCCTGAAAGATAGGGATGACTAAGTATATAAAATAATTCCATTCCACTTTAGACATAAAACCCAACTTATTGTCTATGTTGTTTAAGTTTGAATTTGACACATTCCAGCCATAAACACAACATTTTTGCTTGTTTTTTTATCTCCACCTGTAATCAATAAGTAGCTATCCATAATGAATCTGAATCTCTTTGGTATTACTGTTGAAGCACCACCTGGAAATACAATGTCATCAACAAACTAGGAATGTTTGAGTTCCTTGACACCTCTAGCTATTCAAATTCCAAAAAGATTACTATGGTCCATTTCTTGTTCAAGTTCTATGCTGAGAGTATCAAATATAATAATATATAGTAGAGGAGATAGAGGGAAGCCTTGTCTCAACCCTCTTTCCCCCTTAAAAAAATCAATAGGTTTGTCGTTGACCAGGGGAGATATATAGGGATTAGAGATGCAAGCATGAATCCAACTTATGGATAAGTATGAAAATCCAAATTTCTTGAGAACTAAGAAGAGGAAGGAATGTCTCACTTTATCGAAAGAATTGGCCATATCCATTTTTATCACCATACCCCACTCTTTCCAGAGCTTACTAGAATGAATCGCTTTTTGCACAAGGATAATCTTGTCAAGAATTTTCCTTTTTGGGATAAATCCTCCTTGATTGTCTAAAATTAAATGGGATAGAAGAGGATTGACTCAGATTTTCTATGATCTTTGCTATAATTTTGTATGAGGAGTTGAATAGAGAGATTGTCCTAAGCCTTGAGAAGGATGCTGGTTTTTTTCTTTCGAAATTAAGGAAAAAATGATGAATTCGTACTTCCTCCCAACTTACCTTTATTTAAATACCATTTTATCATTTTGAAAAGGTTGAGTTTGATTAGCCTCCAATATTTTATGTAGAAGGAAATAGAAAACCCATCTATACCTAGGGCTTTGTCTAGTTCAAGTACCCAAATCGCTGATAAAACCTCTTTTTCTTCAATTTCTTTACTTAACTCAAGATTCTCCATTTGAGTGACCAAGTGGTAATATTTGCTAAAATTTCATTTGTAATATCCTCATTTTTCCCTTCTTTGGTTGATAAGATATTTTTATAAGTATTGAAAATCTCTTGCTTTGATTTCTTTATAATCCGAAATTATGTTTCCTTGAGAACTGCTAATTTCTTTTACATTATTCCTGCATTGTTTGGATATTGCATGCCTATGGAAAAAAGTAGTATGTCCCCAAATTTCAGCCATAAACTTTTGAATTTTTTTTTTAAAGAAACTGAGAAAAGTATATATTAAAGGGACCATGCACAAGCATTCAATACAAAATTACAGCAGGAAGAAGATTCTAGAAGGAAGGTAGAAACTGAAACAAAAAATGGCCATTAAGAGGGCCTTCTAGAGCTGCTAAAGTAGTTGCTATTATGAATATTCAGAGTAGTAGTATATATTCGAATAAACTGCTAATTTAGGATAATACAAAAAACATGAACTAACTAGAGATCATTTAGGTTTTCCTGGAAGCCCCACAGGCTGGGTGACTGAGTCTTCTTCCATTCTCTGAGCAGCTCCTCTTGGATTGTTTTGAGCATGACTTCCCTGATTCAACTGCACCAAGTTCTGGAGGTCTTCCTGAATACGATTTATCTTTCCCATCATCTCTTTCATGTCCATGTCATGATCCTCAATTCTTGCATCATGACAGCTGGTCTGGTAGGAGACATAATGAACATCATCGACTAATTGCTTGACCTCCTTTGCAGTCTCCCTGTTGTCAGTGATTCCAACGGCCACAAAATCTGCTAGATGTTGAATATTGACCTTCAAATCATCAAAACCTTCCTTGACACTTCGCTGGACTGGGTCCATTCCTTTGTGCTCCATACCAAACACAGAAGGGGGTATTTTGCTACGTGGACTCTGCCTAAACTCGAGTTGAGGACTTTTGCAACATAACACCCTCTAAGACAAGAGAGCCCGCTCAACAGGATGCTCTAAACTCTGGATGGGATCGAAAGACAAAAGGGAGGGCCTTCCCGCAACGTCTCCAAGATGCAGAGAGGAGACACCCAAGTTCACCAACAACCAAACACAGACAAAAAGAGGCTCCAGGGGAAGAAAAAGAAGACTCAAGGCATGCAGATAGAATGTGGCACCCGTTCCCAGCAGCAGCAAGACACACAAACAGATAAGCACCAATAGAGGGAAGAGTCAGAGCATTTACAAATTCTAGAGGCCCAGGGATAATAAAATGCAGGAAACTTGGGAGGGTCGTGGATATCAGCCACCCAATAGAGAGTTCAGTAGAAATCTGCAGAGAAGACTGCACCTCATCGCCAGGGGGAAACTCAAAATCCTGAATGAACAAAGACGGAGGGAGACGGAGGATAAGAACCCACGGGAGAGCCATAGCATGTACGAGAAGATGAACATGAGCATGGGAGATAATCTCGGGGTGATGTTTGAGGAGGATGACCATAAATGGAGTGGACATGGAATTAAAGAGGGAGGGTGGTGGATATCACATGTCCCAACGATTTATGCATGGGCTGCCAATAATCAACACAACCTCCAAAACAAAATACCAAATCTTAATAATTGACCCAATGTCATGATTTAACATTGGGGAAGAAGGCCTTTGAAGAATATTAGGGAATATTTTTAGTACTAACCTCTTCATCATTCAGAGAAATGAAACCTTGAGAGAGAGAGAGGCACCTAAATTTGCCAAAGAATCTGCCTTAGCGTTATTCCCCCTTAGGATATGGTAGTAGGCAATCATAGAAGGAAGTGGAATTTGAGTGATCCTGTTGTAAATCCGTATGCATTTGATGGAGCCTACTAAGTATCCAGTTATCATCTTGAGGATAACATGTCGTGAGTCCCCAAAGACTAGCAGACTTGAAATGATTCTTTTGTCTAGCATTTCCAATCCTTATAGAAGACCCCAACCACTCAGCCTTGTTATTGGTCTTATGTCCTAATCCCCAAGCAAAGGTTTTTATCGTTTGTCCTCTAGGGTCAAGAATGACCCCCCCACACCTGCTTCCTTTATAAAGTTTTGGATTTTAATCACCAGTGTTCTTCATATTTTATATAGAGTTTTTGCAACTTTATATTAACTTCTTGTTCCTGTGTTTGAAGCTGAAGAGTGAGGTGTTCTGGTTCTATTTGGTTTATAATTGAGGCTAGTTGCTCCTATACCTCTTTTTTTCAACATAATCCTTGATGCAACCCTTTTTTGATGAATCTGTTAGAGAATTCTTAAAAACTTCAAGCCTTAATTCCCATATCTTTTTCCAAGCAAAATTTATGACCTTGTTAGCCCAATGATTAAGCCATAAAGGATTAAAATTAAATGGGAGAGGGCCATAATTTTCTTTTGTAGACATTATGAGACTTATTGGCTTATGATCCAAAACAACTGAAGGGATTATAAAGGAGAATATTTCAATATATCCCTCCAAGAAGCTACTATTGATTAATAACCTTCTAATATGGAAGTAATGTTTTCTTTCCCCTATTATTTTGTTGTTCCAAGTGTATTTCCCTATTTTCAAATTTATATAAGTTAAGTCCCATTTTAAAATAAGATCCTCAAAATTGTCCCTTGATGCATCTCAGACATTAGATCCTCTCCTCTCTTCTCTGTTGACGATAAAATTGTGTTTAGGTCTCTAACAACTATGAAATTACCTTCCTCTCTCACTTCCTTCCGTGGTTTTATCCCTTTTTGGGTGGAATTTTATTCTACCCCAACCATTTCCTGCTTCTCTTATGTCTGTCTAGTTTGATTTCTTGTTGTCAATCCTATTGCAATAGTCTGGATTTTCTTGTTCTCCCTCAACATCCTCCAACTAATGCACTAGAGGATCTTCTTTTCTTGCTTATGTAGAGGAGACTCCATGCGTAATGGATGAAAATCTTGGAGGCAATGATGAACCAAGCTCTTTCACCTGGGGAGCCACAACTTCAATAAAGATTCTCAAAACATCTAGATGCATATTCTTATGTTGAGGCATAAACGAGATGGGAGGAGTGAATTATTTTTCTTGTGAAGTTGTTACCTATGTAGAGCTACAAGGGATTTATTAACGAAGAACTTCGAACATATTCCCCGTTTTAATTGGATTCCTTGTAATCATTGCCAAAGAGGAAGAAGGGTTATCTTTGACATTTGTAGTTTCCAATTGTGCTAATTTCCTACTAATTGTTTTCCAATTATCTTCCCAATTCTGGGGATCAGAGTCTGCATTTTTTACTTTCTTGTAGTCTTTATCAAAATGACCATATATATATATATATATATGACATGATTTGCACTTAAAAGGAATATGTTCATAATATAATTGACGATAATGGATCTAGTTATCAAACACCATATGAATTACTTCAGCTAAACCTTTCTCTAGGTCAACCTCAACACAAATTCTTGCATATCGAAACATGCCTTGCTTATTTTTTTCCTTATCAATTAATTTCCCCAAATTATTTATCATATCCCCATTAGTGAAGAGGGAGATGGGTAAGATATTTCCTAGACTGATACAACATATGAAACAACATTTGACTAAGGATCAATGTCAGGAGTCCACCTATTAAGGTACATTCCTCTGTTGCTGAAGAAATACGGTCCACTTATGAAGATTAAATCTCTATCCTATTTGAATAAGGGAGATGGGGAAATCTTACCTAAACTGGTACCGCAGATTGAACATTTGACTAAGGATCAATGTTAGGAGTCCACCTATTAAGGTACATTCCTCTGTTGTTGAATAAATACAGTCCACTTCTAAAGATTAAATCCCTATCCTCTTTGAATTCAAATAAAAAAGCATAAAATATTTCGCCATAGAAATAGTGAGTCTTTCTTCCATTTATAAGAGGTTCCAATTTTTTTTGGATCAAAATCTCCATAGATCTCAGAGAAGGCTAGATGCATGTAAATTGCCCGACTACAAATTCTTGCATATCGAAACATGCCTTGCACAAGGATAATCTTGTCAATAATTTGCCTTTTGGGATAAATCCTCCTTGATTGTCTAAAATTAAATGGGATAGAAGAGGATTGACTCGATTTGCTATGATCTTTGCTATAATTTTGTATGAGGATTTGAATAGAGAGATTGGCCTAAGCCTTGAGAAGGATGCTGGATTTTTTTCTTTCAAAATTAAGGCAAAAAATGATGAATTCGTACTTCCTCCCAACTTACCTTTATTTAAATACCATTTTATCATTTTGCAAAGGTTGAGTTTGATTAGCCTCCAATATTTTATGTAGAAGGAAATAGAAAACCCATATATACCTAGGGCTTTGTGTGGTTCAAGTCCCCAAATCGCTCATAAAACCTCTTTTTCTTTGATTTCTTTACTTAACTCAAGATTCTCCATTTGAGTGACTAAAGTGGGAATATTTGCTAACATTTCATTTGTAATATCCTCATTTATCCATTCTTTGGTTGATTAGATATTTTTATAAGTATTGAAAATCTCTTGCTTTGACTTCTTTATAATCCAAAATTATGTTTCCTTGTGAATTGGTAATTTCTTTTACATTATTCCTACATTGTATGGATCTTGCATGCCTATGGGAAAAAGTAGTGTCATTGTCCCCAAATTTCAGCAATAAACTTTTGTATTTTTTATTTTTTTTAAACATAAACTGAGAAAATTATATATTAAAGGGCCTGTGCACACCCATTCAGTAAAAAATTACAGCAGTAAGAAGATTCTAGAAGGAAGGTAGAAACTGAAACAAAAAATGGCCATGGAGAGGGCCTTCTAGAGACACTAAAGTAATTACTATTATGATATTCAAAGTAGTAGTATATATTCGAATAAACTACTGATTTAGGATAATACAAAAAAACATGAACTAACTGGAGATCATTTAGGTTTTCCTGGAAGCCCCATAGGCTGGGTGACTAAGTCTTCTTCCATTCTTTAAGCGGTTGCTCCTGGATTGTCTTGAGCAAGACTTCCTTGATTCAATTACACCAAGTTCTGGAGATCTTCCTAAATATGGTCAACCTTGCCCATCATCTCTTTCATTTCCATGTCATGATCATCAATTCTTGCATCATGACAACTAGTCTGGTAGAAGACATAATGAACATCATCCACTAACTGCTTGAACTCTTTTGTAGTCTTCCTGCTGTCAGTGATTCCAACAGCCACGAAATCTGCTAGACATTGAATATTGACCTTCAAATCATGAAAACCTTCCTTAACACTTTTCTGGACTGGATCCATTCCTCTGCGCTCCATACCAAACACAAAAGGAGGTATTTTGCTGCGTGAAATCTGCCTAAACTCGAGCTCAGGACTTTTGCAATGTAAAATCCCCGAAGACAAGAGATCATGCTCAACAAGAAGCTTTAAACTCTGGATGGGACAGACATACAAAATGGAGGGCCTTCCCGCAACGTCTCCGATATGCAGAGAGGAGAAACGACACCCAAGCTCACCAATAACCGAGCACAGATAGGAAAAGGCTCCAGAGGAAGAAAAAGTAGACTTAGGACATGCAGACAAAATGTGACACCCGATCCCACCAGAAGCAAGACACATAAACATATAAGCACTAATAGAGGGAAGAGTCGGAGAATTTACAAAATCCAGAGGCCCATGGATACTAAAATGAAGAAAACTAGGGAGGCCCGTGGATATCAGACACCCAAGAGAGAGCTTGGGAGAAATCTGCAGAGAAGACTGCACCTTATTTCCAGGGGGAACTCAAAATCCTGAATGAAAAAAGACTTAGGGAGACAGAGGATAAGAACCCATGGGAGAGCCATAGCACGTACGAGAAGATGGACAGGAGCATGGGAGTTGAGCGCAGGGTGATGTCTGAGGAGGACGAACATAAATGGAGTGGATGGGGCATTAAGGAGGGAGGGTGGTGGATACCACGCCTCCCAACGGTTTATGCATGGGCTGCCAAGAATCAATGCAACCTACAAAACAAAATACCAAAGCTTAATAATTAACCCAATGTCATGATTTAGCATTGGGGAAGAAGGCCTTTGAAGAATATTAGGGAATAGGTTTAGTGCTAACCTCTTCATCATTCAGAGAAATGAAACCTTGAGGGAGAGAGGCACCTAAATTTGCCAAAGAATATTCCTTAGAGTTATTCACCCTTAACATATGGCAGTAGGCAACGCTAGCAGGAAGTGGAAGCTAAGTGATCCTGTTGTAAATCCTTTTGCATTTGATGGAGCCTGCTAAGTATCCAATTATCATCTTGAGGATAACATGCCGTGAGTCCCCCAAGACTGGTAGACTTGAAATGATTCTTTTGTCTAGCATTTCCAACCCTTATAGGAGATCCAACCACTTGGCC
Source organism: Pseudotsuga menziesii (assembly GCA_001517045.1). Taxonomy (NCBI): domain Eukaryota; kingdom Viridiplantae; phylum Streptophyta; class Pinopsida; order Pinales; family Pinaceae; genus Pseudotsuga; species Pseudotsuga menziesii. The sequence continues at coordinate 526,489 of LPNX010709055.1, forward strand.
TCGTTATTGGTCTTGTGTCCCAATCACCAAGCAAAGGTTTTTATCATTTGTGCTCTAGGGTCAAGAATGACCCCCCCCGGCGCCTACCTCCCCTATAAAGTTTTGGATTTTAATCACCAGTGTTCTTCATCTTTTATATATATTTTTGCAGCTTTATATTAACTTCTTGTTCCTGTGTTTGAAGCTGAAGAGTGAGGTGTTCTTGTTCTATTTCGTTCATAATTGAGGCTTGTTGTTCGTATACCTATTTTTTTCAACATAAGTCTTGATGCAGCCCTTTTTTGACAAATCCGTTAGAGAATTCTTAACAACATCAAGCTTTCATTCCCATATCTTTTTCCCATCAACATTTATGACCTTGTTAGCCCAATGATTAAGCCATAAAGGATTAAAATTAAATGGGAGAGGGCCATAATTTTCTTTTGTAGACATTATGAGACTTATTGGATTATGATCCAAAACAACTGAAGGGGTTATAAAGGAGAATATTTCAAGATATTCATCCAAGAAGCTACTATTGATTAAGAACCTTCTAATTTGGAAGTAATGTTTTCTTTCCCCTATTCTTCTGATGTACCAAGTGTATTTCCCTATTTTCGACTTTATATAAGTTAAGTCAAGTTTTAAAATAAAATCCTCAAAATTTTCCCTTGATGCATCTTGGACATTGGATCCTCTCCTCTCTTCTCTTCTGATGATAAAATTGTGTTTATGTCTCTAACAACTATGATATTACCTTCCCCTAATCTATTATTTTCATTCATTAAATTTTGTGAGCAATCATCTTTTCTTTGTAGTGAGTTGGAACATATATATTAAAAAAATTAAAGTGCTTTTTAGACCTGATGCTTATTGATTATGTGTAGATCCAGTGCTATGTTTGGAACAAATCAAACAAATCGAGCTTATTTATGTCCCACAGAGTGCATATCCCCCCCAAGGCACCTCTCAAACTGAACACAACACTATTACTAATTTTTCATTGCTTTTGTGCTATATATTTCATTAGTTGTTCTTGGAATTTAGTATCCTAGAGAAGGAATATGTGAGGCTTTTCCATATTGATTATGTTAGAATAATCAACCCATAATTACCTACCTTAGACATTAATTAATTCATTTTTGTCTTATTTTCCTAGTTTCCTATATTCCACTCTATGCAAGTTGTCTTCTACATGTCATAGAAGACAAACTTGCTAAAAATGAGTCATGGAGCACTAGGGGGAACCTCCTAGAAACCATATTTAACATGTCTACTTTATTCCAGATCCTCCAAAGTGCATATCCGCTTTTTCTGCTAAGTTTCTTGCTTTATTAAAAATTAAGGCAAAAGGGAAAGTAAGACTAGGCGTAGTTGACTTGTTTTTTGCCCTCATCATCCTCCATCCTTTTCTCCTAATAAAAACATGTATGAGTTGTCTTTCCATCCATTATTATCTTTCCTACTTGACTTTTCCAATTCGTGAGCCTCTAAGTGGATTTGGAAACTACTTTATGCACCTATGGGGGATTTGACTAGATTTAGTAAGCCTACTTTTTGAATATTTCGAATGGCATCCTTATGCATTTGAATCTCTCATGTAATTATATATTGCAGCAGTCTATGACTTCACAAGGTTGGCTATTGTACACTTATTCAATACAGATTAGTGTTATGCTCCAATTTCAGTCTCCTTTGATGGTATTTTTGCATGTTTGATTAGCAATTTTGTGAGTGTAATTGTTCTATCTCTTGGGTTCAATTTCCACATGGTATCAGAGCTTTTGTAGATTGATTTCTCTCCTTCCATATTGTTATTGCAGGTTTGACATCTTGACTGGGAACATATTCTGTTGTCTGAAGGGCACAGTTTCTGAGCTATGGATCAATCTCAGAAGATCATCTTGACTCCATTTAATTTATTTGAATGGAAAGAAAAGATGGAGATACTGTTGAGAGTGAAAGGTCTCTATAGGGTGACTATGGAAACTGAGCCAGAGCCCAATGCAGCTGTAGAGAAAATTAAATAGCACAACAAGAGGGATGACGCCTATGGTCTTTTGTGTCTGAGCATTTCAAGAGACCTCCTCTTCCATCTCAATGGATTGATATCACCTAATGAAGTGTGGGAGAAGCTTGTAGAAATTTTTGGTAAGACAGATGAGATGAGAGGACATCAAATCGAGAATGAATTGATCTCTTTGAGTCCCAGCAGCTTCAAATCCTTTCAACTCTACTTTTCCAAGTTTAAAGCCCTTGTTTTGCAGCTAAAACAGTGTGGAATTCAAAAGAAGGAAAATCAACTAGTTTTGGCCATACTCTTGAAGCTTGGCATTGACTATTCAGTGTTTGCTTCGACCTTCCATGCCACCAAGTTGACAGCTCGAGCCTGGAAGATGCCTAAGCTTGCAAAGTTCATGGAATCCCTCACACAAGAACAAGATAAATTGGTGATGATGGGCACCATCAAACCTTCCAAAGACCAAGCTTTGGTTGCTGGAGATTCAAGGGTGGATTCAAAAGGTAAGAAGAAATCTAAGAAGCCACCTGAGCAAAAGAGAGACAAGAACAAGTCTCAAGAGGAGCCCCAAGGCTCCAAGAAGAACTTCTAGAAGAAGAAGAACAAAGGAGAAATGAACAAGTGCGCATACTGCAGTAAGGGCTATCATCCCGAGAGCTCCTGTATACCCAACTCCTGGAAAAGAATAACATCTCCCTTCCTGATTGCTCAAAGAAGAGGGAAGGAGGATCAAATTCAGAGGACAGAGAGAGAGTACATGCCTTGGTTGCTGGCACATCAAGCTCACCTAGCTTCATCATAGACTCTGGAGCTTCTAGACATATGGTTTCGACCAAGGAGGCATTCTCCTCTCTTGACATTTGAAAGGTCCACCAATAGTGTTGGGAGATGACTCTCTCACTGACAGTTTGGGGAATGGAAGGGTTGATCTTTACCATGGTAAGTTCAATAATGTGTTGTATGTTCTAGGTCTTGCCTCTAACCTCTTGTCAGTGTATCAGATGACTCACACAGGGTCTCCAAAGAAGGTCATATTCTCCCCTGATGATGTTGAAATCACAGAGATTTCAAATGGTAAAGTCATTGTAAAAGGTGTTGTTGATCACACTTCGAAGGTATACATGTTTTCCCATTTTCTACCATACTCAAACCCCTCTGCTCTTCTGATTCATGCTAATGAGGCAAGCAAGCTTTGGCATGAAAGATTTGGCATATTAAATATAAGTATCTTTCTTACCTAAGTGAAAAATTTATGGTCATAGGGTTACCAAAGATTAAGTTTTCCAAGGGAGTCTGTCAAGGTTGTATCCTAGGAAAACACCTAGAGCATAAATTTGAGAGAGCTAGTCATGAGAGAACCTCTGCACCTCTTGAGTTAATCCACAGTGATGTTGCTGGTCCATTTCCTCATATGTCAATGAGTCAAGCCAAATATGCACTGACCTTCATAGATGACTTTTCCAGGTACTGTTGGGTTTACTTCCTAAAGCATAAGTCTGAAGTTTTTGACCTCTTCAAAGTCTTTAAGGCCTTGGTTGAAAACTAGTCTGGGAGGAGACTCAAGATCCTCAGATCTGAAAATGGTGGTGAGTATGTCAAGTCTAAGTTCATTCAATATTGTAAATATGTAGGTATTCATATGCAACATTCAATCCCTTACACACCACAACAAAATGGTGTTGTCGAGAGAAAGAACATATCACTGAAGGAGATGGCAACCTGCATGATGGAGGCTAAGAATTTGCCACCAAAGTTTTGGGCCAAGGCTATAAACTGTGCATCCTACATGCAGAATAGGGTGCCTCATAAATAGCTTGATGGTATGACTCCTTTTGAAGCTTGGAGTGGGCACAAGCCAGATGTGACCCATTTCAGGATTTTTGGCTCAAAGGCTTGGGCTAGAATTCCAACTGAAAAGAGAAAGGCTTTACAGCCCCAAAGCCAAGAGTGCCTATTTGTTGGGTATTCTGAAGATTCAAAAGGGTACAAGCTGATAAAATTGAGCACTAATAAAGCTTTCATTGAAAGAAGTGTTTAGTTCCAAGAAGAGCCTGTAGTAGCAGTTAAAGTTGGAGAGTCTTCTTCACCACCAGATCCATTGACTGTAAGTGGAGAGACTAATGAGTTTGTTGATTCTGATATGTCTGATAATGATGATTTAATTGCAGATCCTGACAGTCCTACAAGACCAAAATGGGCATCAAAGACCATTCATGCAGCTGGGGAACTAGCTGGAAATTCTAGTGACCCTAGGAGGACTAGATCTCAGTTTGAGAGTGCCTTGTGTATGAAAGACCCTTTGTTTGCAGAGAAGTGATATCTGATGGTTGAATCAGACCCACAGACACATGAAGATGTAGCACATGATCCAAGATGGCAAACAACCATGAAATAAGAGTTCAGCTCTCTCCAGAAGAACAACACTTGGGAACTGGTTGATCTTCCCCCATGGAGGAAGCTAGTTCAATGTAAGTGGGTTTTCAAGACTAAGTTTGCTGCTGATGGTTCACCTTTGAAATATAAGGCAATATTGGTGGCTAAGGGCTACTCACAGGTACATGGTATTGACTACAATGAAACCTTTGCACCAATGGAAAAGATGGACTCCATAAGGCTAGCTTTAGCCATTGCAGCTTTGAAGCAGTGGGAGGTACATCACATGGATGTGAAGTGTGATTTCTTAAGTGGAGATATCACTGAATATATTTACATGAAGCAACCTCAAGGGTTTGTTTCTAATCCATATTTTGTGTCCAGGCTAAAGAAATCATTGTATGGGCTCAAGCAAGCCCCCAGGGCTTGGTATGCCAAGATTGATGGCTTTCTGCTGTCATTGAGTTTTGTTCGATGCAAGTATGATCCTAATGTTTATTTGAAGCTGATTCATGGTTCTTTGATGATTATTTTCTTGTATGTGGATGACCTTTTGATTATAGGAAGTTCAAAGAAAGAGATCGCCTCCTTGAAGGATGCAATGAACCATGCATTTTCTAAGACTGATTTGGGGTTGTTGAGCCAATTCTTGGGTCTTGAAATTGCTCAATCCCAACATGGAATAAAGGTACATCAGTCCAAGTATGCCTTAGATTTTCTGAACAAGTTCAACATGAAATATTGCAATCCAAGCAAGACTCCCTTCCTTCCAGGAGTTAAGCTTGAAGAAGCAGGTTCTTCTCCTATGGTAAATAATACACTGTAAAGGCAGTTGATTGGGTGTTTGCTTTATCTTACACACACTCGACCTGATCTATATTATGTAGTAAGTGTGGCTTCAAGATACATGGATCAGCCTCATGAGATCCATTGGAGAGCAGCCAAAAGGATCCTTAACTTTGTTCAAGGAACACGAACTCATGGGATCTTCTACAAAGCTAAATCTGATCTTGATTTGATTGGGTTTACTGATAGTGACTGGGCAGGTGACAACACAGATCAAAATTCAACATTAGGATCGATATGTGTTCATGCTTGCAGAAGGACCAATCAGCTGGTCAAGCAAGAAGCAGAGTGCCATAGCACTCTCATCTACAGAAGCATAGTACAGAGGAGTTGTAAATGCAACAACTCAATGTTTATGGTTGTAGGGTATACTTGGTGAGTGTGGCTTCGAATCAGAGTTTTCAACTATTATCTATTGTGATAATCAGAGCACCATTCGAATATGCAATGATCCAGTTCAGAGACAGAGAACCAAACACATTGAGATCCTTATGCACTACATCAGACAGCTTGTGCATGATGGCACCATTCACCTACTCTTCTGTGCATCTTCAGAACAAGTAGCAGACATCTTCACCAAAGTTTTTTGTGAGAAGACATTCAGCAATCTCAAATCACTGCTAGGGATTGCTGATCATGCTATGAAGCATGATTGATGACAAGATTTTCAAATTTTGTTTTACTGTCCATGTTTAAGGGAGGATTTTCCCACTAGGTTTTTGCCTCTTTCCTTGGTTAAATGGACATGCAGTATGTAAAGGGTGACTAAGCCTTGTTTCTAGGCCCTATAGTTTTCTGATATATACTCAAAAATTCAGGTTTAAGGGGGGGTGTTAGAATAATCAACCCATAGTTACCTACCTTAGACATTAATTAATTCATTTTTGTCTTATTTTCCTAGTTTCCTATATTCCACTCTCTGCAAGTTGTCTTCTACATGTCATAGAAGTCAAACTTACTAAAACTGAGTCATGGAGCACTTGGAAAACCTCCTAGAAACCATATTTAGCATGTCTGCTTTATTCCAGATCCTCCAAAGCGCATATATGCTTTTTCTGCTAAGTTGCCTGCTTTATTAAGAATTAAGGCAAAAGGGAAAGTAAGACTAGGTGTAGTTGACTTGTTTTTTGCCCTCATCATCCTCCATCCTTTTCTCCTAATAAAAGCATGTATGAGTTGTCTTTCCATCCCTTATTAGCTTTCCTACTTGACTTTGCCAATTCGTGAGCCTCTTAGTGGATTTGGAAACTGATTTATGCACCTATGGGGGATTTGACTAGATTTAGTAAGCCTACTTTTTGACTATTTCAAATGGCATCCTTATGAATTCAAATATCTCATGTAATTATATATTGCAGCAGCCTATGACTTCACAAGGTTGGCTATTGTACACTTATTCAATACAGATTAGTGTTATGCTCCAATTTCAGTCTCCTTTGATGGTAATTTTGCATGTTTGATTAGCAATTTTGTGAGTGTAATTGTTCTATCACTTGGAACATTTGAATAAGGATCAATGTTAGGAGTCCACCTATTAGGTTACATTCCTCTGTTGCTGAAGAAATAGGGTCCACTTATGAAGATTAAATCTCTATCCTCTTTGAATAAGGGAGATGGGGAAAACTTACCTAAACTGGTACTGCAGATGGCACCTTTGACTAAGGATCAATGTTAGGAGTCCACCTATTAAGGTACATTCCTTTGTTGCTGAATAAATATGGTCCACTTCTGAATATTAAATCCCTATCCTCTTTGAATTCAAATAAAAATGCATAAAATCTTCTGTCATAGAAATAATGAGTCTTTCTTCCATTTATAAGAGGTTCCAATTTTTTTTGGATTGAAATTTCCATAGATCTCAGAGAAGGCCAGATGCATGTAAATTTCCTGACTACCCCCCCCCCACCTCAAACATAGCCATAGCCTTTTGTCCCATGGTGGGTAAGCATACCACTGAAATTCCCAAATTTTTAATGAACCTGGATGATTTCGATATGATTCCTGGTATATGCGAAGAGGCAATTAGTGCTTGAAAGGTAACTTCAATAGGATTCGGGCGATCTTCATCAATCGATTTCATCGAAACTTGGGAGAACAACAGTTTATTGAAGCATTCTTAGAGCGATTCTTTGAGAGATCCAAATTGAGTGAGACCTATAGCATCATAAAGAAGACAAACTTTATTATTCGTGGTAGAAATCAAGTCCTAAAAATTGCCTAGACTGATACTGCATATGGAACATTAAACTAAGGATCAATGTTAGGAGTCCACCTATTAAGTTACATTCCTATGTTGCTGAAGAAATATGGTCCACTTATGAAGATTAAATCTCTATCCTATTTGAATAAGGGATATGGGGAAAACTTACCTAAACTGGGACTGCAGATGGCACATTTGACTAAGGATCAATGTTAGGAGTCCACCTATTAAGGTACATTCCTCTGTTGCTGAATAAATACGGTCCACTTCTGAAGATTAAATCCCTATCCTCTTTGAATTCAAATAAAAATGCATAAAATCTTCCGCCATAGAAATAATGATTCTTTCTTCCATTTATAAGAGGTTTCAATTTTTTTTGGATCGAAATTTCCATAGATCTCAGAGAAGGCCAGATGCATGTAAATTTCCTGACTACCCCCCCCCCACCTCAAACATAGCCATAGCCTTTTGTCCCATGGTGGGTAAGCATACCACTGAAATTCCCAAATTTTTAATGAACCTGGATGATTTCGATATGATTCCTGGTATCTTCGAAGAGGCAATTAGTGATTGAAAGGTAACTTCAATCGGATTCGGGCGATCTTCATCGATCGATTTCATAGAAACCTAGGAGAACAACAGTTTATTGAAGCATTCTTAGAGCGATTATTTGAGAGATCCAAATTGAGTGAGACCTATAGCATCATAAAGAAGACAAACTTTATTATTCGTGGTAGAAATCAACTCCTAAAAATTGGACATGTGTCAGGTTGTATACTATTGTTTTCTTGAATAGGAGAAAAATAACGATTTTCAGGAAAGTTACTTCAACTTTTTCTTGTTGCATCATAATTATGTCAGACTTATGGTGTTAGAGAGAAGACATAATAAGATACTACAAGATAAAATTTCATACTTAGAGGGGCCTAAATTATAGAGATACCTTAGTTGGAAGGTTGACCAACAAAATAATTTCCAAATTACGGTTTTAAAAGATATGCTAATTTCAAATTTGCATAAATTTTGAATGGAAGGTCTGATTTAGGCTAAGGTCTCCAAACTTCATAAGAGGATAAATTTAGGCTAAGGTCTCCTGCCATGATTAGGGAGGGATCATCAATAATACCATCAGTTACCACCCTATCCCAAAAAACCCTCTTATGGATGTAGGGGCCATATATGTTTAATATATTCAATGGTTGATACAAACCCTTGACGCGCCCTTCAATTTTGATACCTTAAGTAGTGGAAAATGAGGAAAAATTAGCAATAACAGGGTTCCATGGAACTAGTAAGCGACCCGATAACCCATTGGAATCCACACCACAACATCTCCAAGAAGGTCTAGGTTTAAGAAAGAAATCGTATGCCATGACTCCCAATGTCATAGTCTCCTGAAGTATAACGATATATGGACCACACTTATCTAACAACCTCCTGAGGGCAGTTCGTTTAGGAGCACTTCCAATCCCTATAATATTGAAAGACATAATAAACACTAAGAACCCCTTGTATGGAGCACACCTACTCTAAGAGCCCTGAGTCATCTACAGAGGGAGATTGAAAAGACAAGGCACATGCAACCGACATGATAGTGCTAACTCTATGGTTAACACTATAGGGATTCCCTAGGAAATTAGCCCTGGTTTGTGTTTTGTTTTCTTATGAGTAGTAACATTTTGAAATATGATAGAGGAAATAGAGATGGACTAGTCATAAGGATCCTTGTCATTTGAAACCCCCAAAAATGTAGAAATAATAATTTTAATAGACCCCTCAACAACGGGAAGAGAGGCCCCTAAGTAAAGGGTGATGGCTCATCATCAAATTATGAGGGAGATAAACTCATATCTAACGGTCTTGTACCCTCATAGTTCTTGGTAATTCCTGCCAAACCAACGTCATAGTTGGGTTGCAGACCCCGCTCAACCAAGGGGGGATTAGGAAAAACCCCATCCAATAGATCTATGACAGGTTGGATACAATCCAAGGGGGGAAACATGATTTTTTAGGCGACCAGATTGCATGGCTAGTTCATTTCCTTCGACACCTCAAAAAGAGCCAAAGCTCCCAGGATTTAATCAGTAGAAAGAGAGAAAAGCAATAAAGGAGTCAATTATCTGGGTGAAAGAGCCTCTAGCCTAGCGAACCTCAATATCATCCAACAAACCTTTAATACTGACCACTTCAACTAAGATGTGAGGCATACACCTGTCGTTTTCCAGGAGAGTCGCTTCTTCCATCATGATAAATTTTCCAATAGAATTTCCCAGCTCTAGGAAAGCCCTAAAATTCCAACAATGCAGAAGCCACCTTGGTAGTAGGACCCATAGGTGTTGTAACACCCCGGTTTTGACCCCGTTTGCATTAAAAATGTATATGATGTATATATTTTAATTCATTGTGGTGTGGAGCTAAAGGCAAAAGCCCCACCATTGATTTATCATTTTATGTTCCAACGATTAAAATCGTTGCCGAAGGTATATTTTGTGCTAGCCGGCACAATATAATTTTGTCATCATGTAAATATGCAATTTAATTAAAAACCCCAACCAGCTATGTCTATGCAACAAATAATGAGACGGGGGCATGGTTTTCCTAAGGATAAGGAGGGGGAAATATTTAAACTTTAGGGCCAATGGGGAAAAGCCAAATGTCAATGGGAGAACCTATCAAACAATCAACTACCTTTCTTGTCTCATTCACCCAATCATTTAATTCTGCCAGAAATTGGTTGAAGTAGTTATTGCATAGGGATGGGAAGAGTATGGGTATGAATTTCGAATTTGGGGAAAACCCATTTTTTGGGAAAATCGTTTTTGACTTTTGGGGCAAGAAAACACCCAAAATGCATGCCCATTTTCCCATACACCCACGTTCTTCATTTGCTCAACAGGGGAAGCTTGTGAGCCGTTTTACCCTCACGTTTTTGCTCATTTTCTTCATCTTGCATACCTAGAAATCCGTTTTTGGTGTTGTTCAGCAAGTGGGAAAGGGATATTTTCGTTTTGGGAGTTTATAGCAGTCATTTGGTTCCTGTAATGCCATAAACGTCCTCAGAATTCATGGGTAAGGAAGATTCCTTCTTTTTTTTTTGGGTCTGTGGAGGTCGTTTCTCCCCACGTGAGTCAATGAACATTTGCTAAAATCGATTTTGGCTCCTAGGGCTGTTTTAACCACTTATCCTTTATGATTTTAGCTTCCAGGACATTTTAATCCATGCCCAAGGCTGTAATTGTGGTGTATTGAATTCGTTTTTGGCCACGTTAGGGCCAAAAACGCCCATGGGCAATCGAATTTGTTGTTAGGGGTTGTTCTTACCCTCGGAAAATCATCTTGTTGCCGGACTATTGTCTCCATCTGTAAATCCATTTTTGGGGTTTCCCAACGTTTTTCCAAAGACCAACAATTGGTATTTTGCTGTATGTGCACCCTTTCCTGGGTCTAAGTTGTTATGCTCTTTGATTTGGTCTGAATCAGTTAAGAGTGGAAGAGGTAATTTGCTTGATAAATATAGTGCATGAGGAACCTCACTCAGATATATTGAGGGCTGATTATTCCTTACTACACATCCCGAATAGCATTGGAAGGGAATGCATAGCATGAGGGACTGTACAATAGAGAAGGGGATGATTCCTTGTGTTGGGTGTGTATGTGTTGGAAAATCCCACTTAGATCTTGTGCATGTGTCCATACCTCTATGGTTGAGCTCACTAGCTTAGAAAACAAGCCTTCCATCCCCTTGGCAGTCTGATAAACCCAAACATAGCTTTGGCTTGACTGAGTTTTTGACATATCTTATGCTATGTGTGAGTCTGCTTAGTTTCCTTCTCCTTGGGGAATCATGCCCAACTCGGGGGTGGTAGTGTTGCTGAGAGATTAAGGAGCACACTGGCCTATGGTTGGGTGGAACGTTACAGTGACATAGCTGGTTGCGGGGAGCTTCATTCGAAGATAAGTATTCCGACGTAATTACCCATGCAACTGTATTGTTTCTGTGAACTATGATGAACATGTTAAATTGTGTTGAATGCTTGAATTAAAAGTAATTTTCTTCCGCTAAATGTTAATTCTTTATGCATATGTGTATCTTGATTTCAATGCATTTTTATTTTACTTTTATGGGGCTAGTTCCCAGATAGATAGTATATCGGTAGCGTCCTTTTCACCAGTCGGAGGGTCGGGGACGTTACAGGTGTATTCTCACAAGCTTCTCTTTCCAATGATTAAAAGTTGGATTCCAATTACAAGGAACCAGGGAGCTAGCCTTGATAACCCAGTAGCGAGACTCGACGACCTGCTTGCTTTGTTCGGATAGGAAGTGGATATAGAACCAACCATTTACCAACATAATAACCCTCAACACTTGGTTGATCAATGGCTTACACGCATGATTAATCCACTTTAATACCTCCAACCTATTTATCTTGATGTATTTGAACTTTCCCAATAAGGCCCATAATGATAACCCCTCTACCATATCGAGATTGATGTCCTTTCCCAGGACTCAAAGAGCTTCCCCCTTCCTAGTTCTTTCAATCTTGATTTTACGAGGAAAACAAGCATTTGTACCTTTGAGAGGTTTGTTAGAGACCAAGGAAATTAGTAAATCAGATCCTTTTTCCTCCAGTTTAGTAATTGACAGGGGGATATTCCTAAGTTTTAAGGTTGAGGAGGCCTTAACACTAGACAATGACCTAAAACTAGTACCAACATCCGACTTATTGGGAGTGTAAACAATTTGAGAACATGATTTAGACCAAACCCTATTTTCAGAAATAGGAGAAGGTGAAGTACCTTTGCCAATGACCCTCCAACCTTTATCCTAGGTATCGTCGATACAATATACCACCATATTGTTGATGTATTTGTAACTTCAGAATATATTATGATGTATATTATCAAGTATGTTGTTGAACCCCCATTGGAGATGTGTTTTCCTCCTTGCGAGATGTCTTTATTGTGTCTAGACCTTGAGGTACAACCTCCATTGTAAGTTGGGGCAATAGTCCCCAGTGCGACATCATGCAATGTGTATTTGGAGTCTCTCTAGGAGAAGTCGGCCCTATTAGTGAAACAGGTCAGACTAGTCATGTAAAAGGCTAGTCACTTTATTAGTATAAATAGGGAGCCACCCTCCCTCATCTATACACACCTCACACTCACTCAAGTTAACATGAGAGAGAGAGAGAGAGGAGAGATAGGTAGCGGTTGAATACTTCTTATTACTGGGATTGAGCATCTTATGACACAATATTTGTGACTGTACTATTATGAGGAAGTTTGCGGGGTTTTCTCCTTTATGGTTTCCACGGTGAAAATCTTTGTGTCTTGTGCATCTGTTATATCTTATGTATATTGTTGTACTCATTATTCTTCCAGACAATTATCCTAATTAAGCTAATAAGATCTAGAAAAACTAACATGGTATCAGAGCCTCTCTCAAAGAAGGCATTGTGTAACTGCGAAAACCAGGGCTTCCTAGTTCAAGGTGTTCTCTCCACAGATCATCAAGAAAAGAGGGATATGCTAACTTGCCTCAGTAGGGTGCATATTTTGGTGGAAGGAGTTTCAAATTTGAAGAAGTTTCATTTTTGACCCTATCATTAGTGTCAGGAGAAACTCTGAGGGAATCAAGTTTTGGAGGCTTCCTACCTCAGTCTTCGGAAAGTGACCTTGCTAAGAAACTCACCTCAAAGAGGCACATCTTTTTGTCCAAACAGAATTCCCAAACACCAAGCTTGGAAAATTAGGGTTTCTTTGACAAACCCTAGGTTAGCCAGCTCTAGAACCAAGTCACACACCTCAAATTAGTAATATCTAAGTCTTTGATATTTCCATTTGAGGTTCTCATTTGAAAAGATGACTCACCATACTCAGCTTGAGGACACGCTTGGGGGGGCTGATAACTTCCGAGCATGGAAGTACATAATCTCCCTAATCCTTGAAGAAAATGATTTGGATCGGTACATCACTAAGGAGGTTCTAGAACCACAGGGAGATGAGGCTAAGGCTACTCATAAGAGGAGCATGGCTAAGTCCAAGACACCGAAGGAAGTATATGATCCTCATGTGTCTTCATTCAATACACCGAAGGAAGTATATGATGCTTTGACAAAGATATCAAAGGAAAGAACATCAACCGGAATATAAATTTGAGGATCCAGTTGAAGAATGTGAAGATACAAAACTCCGAGACTATACAATCTTACTTCACAAGGGTTTCTCAAATCAAAGAACAACTTGAAGCGGTTAAAGAGAATGTTGAAGAAGGAGAAATTGTAATGACTACCTTGAATGGTCTCCCTAGATCACATGACTCATTCATTTGAGGAATTTGTGCAAGAAAGAGGGTAATATCTTTCAGTAGACTCCGAGAAGAATGTGCACAAGAAGAAGCTCGACTCATGACAAGAGAAGAGAAGATGGGAGGAACTAAAGATCAAGTGCTCAGAGTTCACACCATGAAGAACTTCAAGAAGAAGGAGAAGAAGGAGAAATTTCATCACAAGAAGAAGAAGAAGAAGAAACAAAAGAAGACCAAGAAAGATCTTTCAAATGTTCGATGCTATACTTGTTTTGAAAAGAGACACTTTTCCAGATATTGTCCCATCAGGAAAATGAGACACCATGCTCATGTTGTCGAAGACAATGAACTAGTAAACAAAATTCAAAATAGAGAAGGATCATTCAGATAAAGAGTATGTGCTAATCTCAGCACTTACTGACACTATCTCACACGGAAGCAATGATTGGCTTGTGGATAGTGGATCTTCTAAACAAATGACGAGATACAAGAAATAATTCGTTAATATGTCTGAACATGAGTCACCTTGCAAGGTGAAACTTGGGGATAATTACCAATACCCCATAAAAGGGATTGGAGAAGCTTCATACAAGATTGACTCCGGGAAATCCTTAAAGATGAAGGATGTGCTATATGTTCCAGGATAGAAGAAGAATCTTCTCTCCATCTCTGCATTAGATGCAAAGAGAATTAGAGTTGCATTTATCAATGGCTAGGTTCTAATGTGGCCCAAAGGGAAGGCAATAGATGATGAAACAATGATTGGAGAGGAAGACAGAGGCTTGTACTAGGTAAGGGGAAAGCCTGAATAAGCACTAGTTCATGAGTCAATTGAACCAAGTGAACCATGGTATAAAAGGCTTGCACATGTGCACTACATAGCACTACCAATGGCAAGCAAAGTAGTCTCTAGACTGCAAGAGATCCAGGAAAGGCACGAAGGAATTTGAAAAGGATGTGCATAAGGAAAGAATGCAAAGAATACATTTGCTAGCAGCGAGGCAAAGGCCAAAGGAATACTGGTGATAGTACACTCGGATGTATATGGACCCATGTCTTTTAGATCATTAAGCGGGTATGTGTACTATGTTTCCTTTATAGGTTATTTCTCATGTAAGACTTGGATATATTTCTTGAAAGGGAAAAATGAAGTTTTTCATTAAGTTCAAGAAATATAAATCCTTGGTCGAGAACCAAAATGATAGGAAGATCAAGACTCTACAGTCAGATAATGGAGAAGAATTCACCTTGGAAGAATTCAAGGAACTTTGTAGAGAGTCCAAGATTAACATGGAGTTGAGCACTCCATACAATCCTCAGTAGAATGGGATTGTAGAAAAAAAGAAATGAACCACCATGGAAGCAACAAAAGCAATGCTGCATGACCGAGATCTTCCTATGAACCTTTGGGGGGAGGCAGCAAGGATAGTTGTGTATGCATAGAACCATACTCCTCATTGAGTACTTGACAACAAGAATCCTGAAGAGGCTTTCTCAGGAGAGAAACGAGAGTTATCCATCTGAGAATATTTGGCTGCCCGGTGTACATACATATCCCAAAAGAGAAAAGGACCAATCCCGATCCTTCTGGGAAGAAGGGTATATTCGTAGAATACATTGATACATCAAAATCCTACCGAATATACTCATTAGAGGAATTTTGGGGTCTAAAATGGGCCTCCTAAGGAAAATAATAAAATAATAGTTAAAATAATAAAATAATATTGATTAATTTTGGAGGNCTTTCCCAATCGAAATTTGAGTAAAAACACAATGAGATATGTTGAAAATACGAACAAAAAAAGTAGTTTTTTTAATGACAAATATGTCAATTCAACCATTATGGTTGACTTATTTTATTGAAATTCTATTGGTTCTTGAATTCCAACTCACAAAAAATTATTTTGGCATGTTTTCTTATAAGGCCCATTTTAGACCCCAAATTTCCTCTAATGTCCCAGGATTCAAGAAGATCGACATCAGTAGAGATGTAACCTTTGATGAATATTCAACATACTTTAGATCCAGGAGGACACCTATTCAAGAGATCGAGGAACCTGAAGATATGAGATCCCGAGATATGGAAATTAGAGAAGCAATTCCAGAAGACCATGAATATCATGACATGGCAGAACCACAAGAGCCGATAGAGACAATCCTTGAGAAGGAATCCCACAAGAGGAAACCAGCATGGGCATGAGAGCTCATATGAGAAGCAGAAAGGTATGGCGATCTAGAAGGAATGCATAGAGAGAGAAAAATGGAAAATTTGTATAATAGCTATGTAGCCTTGCTATGTGACATCATTGATAGAGAACCTTCCACCTATGAAGAAGCTGCAAAGAGAAAGAATGGAAGGATGCTATGATCGAGGAGTATCAGTCTATCGTGAAGAATGATGTATGGGAGATAGTTGTGATACCGAAAAAGAAGTCTGTCGTAACTTCAAAGTGGATCTACAAGATCAAGCATGCTGCAGATGGAAACATTGTAAAATACAAGGTAAGGTTCATAACACGAGGCTTCTCACAGAAAGAAGGCATAGGCTATGAAGAGACATTTGCACCTGTGGTGAGGTACACTTCCATTAGGACCATACTTGCATTGGCAGCAGTTATGAAAGGAAAAATGCACTAGATGGCTGTCAAGAAAACTTTCTTGAATGGTGTAGTCGAGGAGGAAGTGTACGTGGAACAACCACTAGGATTCAAGACACATGACAGGAAGACCCATGTGTGTAAATTGAAGAAGGATTTGTATGGATTTAAACAAGCACCAAGGACATGGTACGACAAGATGGATAACTTCCTCATGAGCTTAGGCTTTACCAAGAGTAAAGCAGATTCGAACCTTTACTTTAAGGTTGAAGATGAATGACCAAGGATGCTCCTGCTATATGTCGATGACCATTTCTAACAGGTGAAAAGGAACTCATTAAAGATGCAAGGAGGATACTTGTTACAGAGTTAGAGATGAAAGACCTAGGTATTGTAACGTCCTTATACCCCATCATGTGGATAAATGAATTTTTTTGCTTAAGAACCCTTGTTCTCCTTTCGAAACACAGGGCATGGACGTTAACACACCCTTCAACATTCATTCTCAGGCCTAGAAACCCCTCTGCTACCAGAAACACCTCTTCTGCACTGAACCTGTCCTTTCCACCCTTCGCCTTCCGTTGCGGAATTGAGACTCAGAAACATAGCTCTGATGGGGTCATCGAAACCACGTTCCGCCTTCCACCTTATGCCCTTTCTCCTTCAAAATGGCATAAGTCGAAAACATAACGTTTGACGGATTCCTTCAACCATGGGTCCACCTTCTGTCTTTTGCCTTTCTGCCTTTTGCCCAGAACTCGGAAGCCAGAACTCAAAACACGATGAAAACATTAACCTTCCGCCTTCCACCCGGAACTCAGAAGTCAGAAACTCAAAAGATGATGGAGTCCTTCGAAACTCTTTCTGCCTTTCCTCCTTCCACCGGGAACTCAGAAATCAGAAACTTGACTTTCAACCTTAGACTTTTTCTGTACTTTCGACTTCTGCTTTTCGACCTCGGACTTCAAAAATCAGAAAGTTATCTTTTCCCTTATAAATTTTCTACACTTTTACGCTTTTTCCCTCCACCTCATGCAGGCAGATCCTGGGGTGCAGAAAACCCACATTCTATGAGGTTTCAACTGCTCTCTTTCTCCTTCCTCCTTCCATAGGCGAATTCCAGGGTGCAGAAACACAACATTTCTTACCTTAGATTCATTTTTTACTCTGTAACCAGGCTTCTAGCCTCCATGATCAAAAGCATAGATGCATTGAAAAATACAAGGCAAATATAGATGCAAATGCAGGAAAATTCATCAACAGTAAACTCTTCTAAAACATTACAAGCATTCATCATATTCATTCATTCAACCATTCATTCATAAGCAAACACATTGCACAATTAAGGATAACATAGATACTTATCTTGATGATGAAGTTGTCCCGTAACTAACTAATTCGTTGCAATGTTCCACCCAACCATTGGCCAGTCATTAATATCTCAACACCATTGCCACCCCTGAGCTAGGCATGATTTCCACAAGGAACTAGGGAACAAGAGGATCACACATAGCTAACACACATCAAAAATTCAAACCAACCTACAGTTGGATTTATCAGGCTATCAAGGTAATGACTCACACTTGGTCAAATGCACACCAATACTCATCCAAACCCACTAACAGTTGGGCTTATTAAGCTGCTAAGGCAATGGGGAGGTAGAATTCCTAAACTAGTGAGCTCAACCACAGAGCTATGGACACCTACACTAGATCTATACATCTTGGCATTCCACAATACCTATACACCCAACACAAGAAATTATTCCCTTCACTGCTACACAGTTCCCTCAGGCCATACCTTCCCTTCCAGTGCTCTTCAGGGTGTGCATAAAGGATTTTCCAGTCCCTCTTGATCTGTCTGTGAGGTTCCTCTCTTCACTAGGTTTACCAGCCAATTCTGGTCCTCTTCCACTCCTAAGTCTTTTAGACCAAAATGGGGATGCACATCACAACAACCCACAAGGAAACACAACAACATAGGCTTCACTCTGTAACATAGAGAAAATAGGGTTCCACACCACAATGGACCATAATGTAGATGGAATGAAAAATCACAAACTAAAAACCTTCTCCACAACCTAGGAGAGTGAACCATGCATAATCAATTTGATCCAATGATAGAATGAATTGAATGACCACAACCTTCAGATCAAGACAGGTTTGAAAGGTTGGGCACACAATTCTGTTTTTCTTGCTTCAGAAGCAAGAACATGACCTCTGCAGACTAGAAGCTTGCTCAGTTACGAAATCGACTGCCATGCCTTGCTCTGCCCAAGGAATTAACTGGTTCAACCAATTTCTTGCAAGAAAATTGAATGATCGAGTACAGGGACAAACCAGGGTAGATGAGTTAAAGAACTGGTAACTTTTGAACAAATCTACGGCTGGGATCAACCCTCAAATAGATCAACGACACACAACGATTTCGCTAATTGAAGTAGCACAACTTAACAAACTTTTGATGTGCACGAAATTCCAATGTAATCTGCTTCATTAAGTTTGGAGTCCACCATTGATCTAGTGGGGACACCGATTCGACGGTTAAAAATAATTCCGCTGATTCAACTAGCAAGTTGTTTAACATCAGCTAGCGGGCGCAAAATTTCTATCCAAAAGGATTTAATCCATCTCGCATCTGCCTGGGTGACTTGGATGACAAATCAACGAAGGTTTAACTATTGATTAGACTGGGTTTTGTGAGGATTGAACTCACAATCCCACGCCTGACATCAGTCCGGTTAAATCTCTCTCTGTTCCTCTGTGAAATCATGCCCCCATCTCTTTTCACGTTGAAATGCATAACTAGCTGTGGTATTTTTATTAAATGGTGTATTTACATTATATTCAAAAACATGTTGTGCTTGACTTAGCACCATAACTAGAGGCATCAACCTTGATCGCCTGTATACAAAACCCCAAATCACTAGCAGGGCCTTGGCCTTAAGATCCTTGCCATGATTCTCATAATATATGCATCATGTACAAATTCAATATCATGGGGTCAAAATTGGGGCATTACACTCCCCTCTCCCTTGGGGTCAAAACCAAGGTGTTACATTCCCCCCCCTTCATTAGCACTGTCCTCAGTGCTTTACAAAATTGAACAAAGATGGATGTTCCAATCACATGGCATCCTCCAACTCCCACGTAGCCTCTTCAGGACCTTAGTGCTCCCACTGCACCTTTACCTATCCCATGGCTCAATTCCGGAGCACCGTGACCTTCCTATCCAGGATGCGTAATGGCTCGGTTTGGAACTCTCCCTCGGGTTTCACCTGAATCAAATCCCAATTTATCACGTGGTTAG
The DNA here is from genome assembly GCA_001517045.1 of Pseudotsuga menziesii. Lineage (NCBI taxonomy): Eukaryota > Viridiplantae > Streptophyta > Pinopsida > Pinales > Pinaceae > Pseudotsuga > Pseudotsuga menziesii. The sequence continues at coordinate 546,120 of LPNX010709055.1, forward strand.
GATAATGTACATACTTCTTAAGCAAAGAAACATGAAAAACATTATGAGCTCTAGTGCTAGCAGGCAATGCAAGTCTATATGCAACTAGCCCTATTCTTTCAAGCACTTCAAAAGGCTCACAGTATATAGGTGACATCTTGGCACAAATTCCAAGCTTCAAGGAACTCTTGCTTGCCCTCACTCTAATATAACATGATCCTCGACACTCAACTCTCTATGCACTCTATGCTTGTCTGCATAGGTTTTTTGTCTGTCCTGTGCTGCTTTAAGATTCTGCCTAATCTTTGGAACCTATTGCTCCATTTCCTTTAGAAAATATGGACCAAGCACAATCCTTTTCACTAGATTATCCAAAGTCACTGGTGTCCTACACCTTCTTCCATACAAGGTTTCATAAGGATTCATTCCCAATCATGCTTAATGTCCATTATTATAAGCAAACTCTACCAAGTGTAAGTAATCCTCCCACTTGGATGGTTTGTCCATCAAATGCATGCAAAGCATGTCTTCCAACACTTGATTCACTCTCTTTGTTTTTCCATCAGTATGAGGATGGTAGGAAATGCTGAAGTTCAACTTGGTACCCAAATATGCAAACAAACCCTTCCAAAAATTGGAAGTGAACTTGGGATCCCTGTCATAAACTATTGCCTTAGGCAATCCATGCAATCTAAAAACTCCTTCATGAATATTTTTGCAATGGCATCAGTTTTATACATGGACTTGACCGGTATAAAATGTGATTACTTTGTCAACTTTTCCACCACAACCATGATGGAATCATGTTGTCTCCAAGTCATTGGAAATCCTGTAATGAAATCCATGGACACAACTTTCCATTTCCATTCTGGAACTAGAAAAGGATGCAACAAACCTGCTGGGTGTTGATGCTCAACCTTCACCTGCTGACATTTCATGCACTTTAAATACACTCAACAATTTCCTTTTTCATTCCTTGCCAAAAATACTGCTTTCTAGCTGTAGCAATTGTCTTCTGATATCCTGGGTGACCATAATATGGAGCTTGATGGATCTCATCCATAACGATTTTCCTCAAATCTGCTACATTTGGAATATAAATTATGTTCTTATAAGTAATAAGTCCATTTTCTTCCAATTTATATCCCTCATACTTCTTTTCAAGGCTTTACTGCTGCAACTTGTGCTTGATCTGCACTTACATTTCATCTTCAACAGTATGATTAACAATCTGTTGTCTCAAATCTGGTTGGCAAATAATAAGACATGCCACGTACATTTCATGCACCTTCCTGGTGAGTGCATCAACCACTTTATTTTCTTTTCCTTTTATGTGTTTGATTTCGAAATAAAACTCACATAAAAACTCCAGCCATCTAGTTTTCCTAGAATTTAACGTTGGCTGGTCAAACAAGTACTTTAGACCCCAATGGTCTGTCCTTAGCTCAAATTTTCTGCCCATTAAGTAATGACTCCACATCTTGAGAGCATGTACTATGGCTGCAAGTTCTAAATCATGAGTAGCATAGTTATTATCATGATCCTTCAACTTTCTTGACTCATAACATACTACGTGGTTGTATTGCATAAGAACTCCTCCAAGTCCTTGATTACATGTATCAGTACATACCACAAAATCTTTTTCTGGGTCTGCAATTTTAAGAACTGGTGCACTTGTGAGAAGATTCTTCAATTGTTGGAAGCTTTCTTCACATCTTGGTGTCCATTCAAACTTTATCCCCTTATTTTGCAAAGAAGTGATTGAATATGCAACCTTGGAGAATCCTTCATTGAACCTCCTATAGTATCCTGCAAGTCCCATAAAAGATCTCACATATGTCACATTTCTTGGGGTTGGCCAATTCATAATGGCCTCAATCTTCTCAGGGTCTACATATATTCCTTCATCTAAGATAATGTGACCCAAATAATAAATTATATCTTTATAGAAGTCACATTTGCTCAAATTTGCATACAACCTATGCTCCCTTAGTAATTTCAATTTCAGTCTCAGATGTTCTTCATGTTCTTCCTCATTCTTCGAATAAATAAGAATGTCATATAGGAAAACAAGAACAAACTTGTCCAAATACTTGCTGAAGACACTATTCGTGAGACACATAAATGTAGATGGTGCATTTGTGAGACCAAATGGTACCACCACAAACTCATAGTGTCAATATCTTGTTCTAAAGGTTGTCGTATGAATATATTCATCCTTGATTCTTACTTGATGGTACCTAGACCTCAAGTCAATCTTAAAAAATACCTTTGCTCCTCTCATTCGATCAAAGAGGTCATCAATTTTAGGTAAAGGGTATTATTATTCACAGTGAATTTGTTCAGCTGACTGTAATCAATACACAAACTGAGTGTACCATCTTTCTTTTTCACAAACAACACTGTTGCTCCCCAAGGGGACACACTTGGCCTGATATACTTCTTTTCCAACAACTCTTGCAGCTGCATCTTCAGCTCTAGAAATTCTGGTGTACTCATCCTGTAGGGTGTCTCAGACATTGGTGATGCTCTCGAAATAAGGTCAATTGTAAAATCAATGTTGCTCTTTGGAGGAAGCCCTGAAATTTCATTAGGGAAAAAATCCTCGAATTCCTACAATACATGAAAGTCCTCCAGCCTAGGAGTTCCATTCTTTGCTGTCTCCAACACATGGGATGCATACAATTGGAAACCTTTCTTACAGAACTTCTTCAACTGCATTGCTGAAATATGCCTAACAGAGATCACCTTTGGAATGACTCTTACAACCCTTGGGTTTTCTTCTTCATCCATGCATTCAAAAGTATTATTGTAACAATCAAGCTTAACTCTGCGTGCTTCCAACCAATCCATTCCAATGAGAACATCATAAGAACCAATTGGTATAACATTCAGATCTGCATAAGTGACCAATCCATTCATAACCAATGGAAATTTCTCTACCACTTCACTAACCTTTCTCTTAGTCCCGGTGGCTATCTGAACTAACCATGATTTGTTATGCTTTAACTTCTTAAAAGCACAAATCTCAACAACTCTAGGAGTAATATAACTGCGAGTAGATCCAGGGTTAGTCAAAATAGAAATAGATTGCTTAGAAATCTTACCTGCAACTTCAACCACAGTTGACTGATGATATTCCTGGCGGTGCTCGAGTAATGCATAAATACTAGGGACGGTCCTTGCCACTTGACCCACAGTTTCTGCTTCTTGAATGTTGTGAGCTTGCCTCGCATACTCATTCTCAAGTGGACAGTTCGTGTGCATATGGTTTTCTCCACATCTCCAACATTGGAGAGGTTCTCTGATCTCTTTTGGATTTATTATCCTATCTTGCATCACTTTGGTTGGCTTAGCCACAGCTTGTGATGGCTGCTTTTGATGATTTCAAAAGTGAGAAGGTTTGAAACCTTTCTTCCTTTGGCCTGACTTCTCATTCTATTTGTACTTCCATGTCTGATGGTAATCAGGTTTTCCTTTGTTTTGATCATAGCAATACTTATCCTTCTTGATAGCCTCTTCTAGATTTCTAGGTTCATCAAATTCAATTCTTCCTTTGTAAGACTGAGGTAGCCCACTCAGAAAATGCTAGATTTTTACTTTATCATCCTTGATATATTTGACATACCTCAACAGTTCCAAGAACTTATTTGCATACTCTTCCATGGTCAACTACCCCAATCTTAGCTCATGGAATTATTTAATCTTATCATCATAGTACCTATCAGAGAGGTACTTCTGCCTGAAATACTTCTGGAATTGCTTCCACACAATCTTCCTTTCACTGATATTATTCACTTTCCTGAAGTGCTCCCACCATATGGATGCTCTTCCAGACAAATTGAAGATGGCTACCCCAGCCTTCATATTTCTCGAGTAGTCTTGGACTTGGAAATATTTTATCATCCAAAGAAGCCAAGCTTCAGCTTCTTGACCGTTCTTTACCTCATCATCAAACGTAGGAGGATTAGCCTTTTTGAATTCATCACGTGAGCTGTTATGGAAGCGCCTCTTTTTCTTATTCCTGTTAAAATAATAAATTGAACCCCCAGTGGATCCTTCAGAATCAGATAATCCACTAGAAGACCTTTTTCTCCTTCTAGCACTGCTCCTACTTCCTTCCGGATTTATTGCCCGATGCTCAGAGTTCATCTGCCTCTGGATGTCTGTCAAACTCTGTAGCATAGCTACATTCAGTTGATTCTGCTCTTCCTGAGCTTTAATCTTTCTCTCTTTATATTCTCTGTATCTTTGCATCTCCACCCTTGGGATTCTCATGGTGGTTGCAATATCCAGTGGAGTATCTTGATATCTCCTTCAATTAGACTTTATCTCAGCATTTCCAAATCATATGTTTTCTCCCATAGCATCTTCCCCGCCCATATGGATCCTGTGCATCATTCATGCTGTAGGTTATCATGGTTGAGACAAAACCAACTCTTCCAATCAGCACTATGACTTTGCAAAAATGTGTGAATAAACATCATTGTTAGTTGCATAAAAATTTCTGAATTTAAATACGCTGCAGACTGCAATGTTTCAACCAATAGCTTGGAAATCTATTCTCTTGGCCCATCCAGGCCCAATGTTGTAACCAATAGCTTTGATACCAATCTATAGTTTACTACAATGTTGGTATTAGAGGGTACTTTTTCCTCTTTTAACTATTCAACTCGTCCCCTTTAGGCCCAGTGCTGCAACCAACAGCTCTGATACCAATATGTAACGTCCCCATACCCCATAATGCGGATAAATTAAAAATTTCTGCTTAAGAACCATTGTTCATATTTCGAAACATAGGGCATGGATGTTAACACATGCTTCAACATTCATTCTCAGGCTTAGAAACCACTGTAACAGTCATTCCTCCCTTGACAGATCCCTTCTACGACCAGAAACACCTCTTCCACATTGAACCTCTCCTTTTTTCCCTCCAGCTTCTGCACTCCCCTTTCCGCCTTCTGCTGCGGAATCCAGAATCAGAAACATAACGCGCAACGGGGTCATCCAAACTACGTTCTGCCTTCCTCCTTCAGAACTCGAAAGTCGAAAACATAATGTTCGACAGAGTCCTTCAACCACGGTTTTGCCTTCCACCCAGAACTTGGAATTCAGAACTCAAAACACGATGGAAACATTAACCTTCTGCATTTCCACCTTCCTCCCGAAACTCGAAAATCAAAAACTCAAAACATGATGGAGTCCTTCGAACCTTATTTCGCCTTCTGCCCGGAACTCGAAAATTGGAAACTCGACTTTCAACCTCAGTCTTTTTCTGTACTTTCAACTTCAGCTTTTTGACCTCGGACTTCAGAAATTGAAAAGATAACTTTTGCCTTAGAACTTTTTTGCACTTTTTTTCTTCCACCCTCCACCTCCCGCAGGCAGATCCCAGGGTGTGGAAAACCCACATTTTTCCCCGTTTCAACTGCTCTCATCCACCTTCCGCCTTCTGCAGGCGGATTTCGGGGTGCAAAAACAAACATTTCTTACCTTAGCCGCATTTTTGACCCTGTAACCAGGCTTCTAGCCTCCATGACCAAAAGAAGAAATGCATTGAAACATACAAGTCAAATATAGATGCAAATGCAGGAACATTAATCAACAATAAACTCTACTGAAACATTACAAGCATTCATCATATTCATTCATTCGGTCATTCATTCATAAGCAAACACATTACATAATTAAGGATAACAAAGATACTATATCTTGATGATTAATTTGTCCTGAAAATAGCTATGTCGCTGCAATGTTCCACCCAACCATAGGCCAGTGTGTTCATTAATCTCTCAACACCACTGCCACCCCCGAGATGGAAATGATTTCCACAAGGAACTACAGAATAACAGGCTCACCCATACCCAACACACATCAAAACACATTCAAACCAACCTATAGTTGGATTCATCAGGTTGTCAAGGCAATGACTCACACCTCGTCAAATGCACACCAAGACTCATCCAAGCCCACTAACAACCGAGATTATCAGGTTGCTAAGGCAATGGGGAGGTAGAATTGCTAAGTGAGTGAGCTCAACCACAAAGCTATGGATACCTAGACTAGATCTATCTAGCTTGGCATTCCAAAATACCTACACACCCAACACAAGGAAGTATTCCCTTCACTGCTACACAGGTCCCTCAGGCCATACCTTCCTTTCCAGTGCTCTTCAGGGTGTGCATAAAGGATTTTTCAGTCCCTCTTGATCTGTCTGTGAGGCACCTCTCTTCACTAGGTTCATCAACCAATTCTGGGCGTCTTCCACTCCTAAGTATTTCAGACTGAAACAAGGATGCACATCACAACAACCAACAAGGAAACATAAGAACACAGGCTTCAATCTGTAACACATAGAAAACAGGGTTCACACCACAATGGACCACAACGTAGATGGAATGAATAATTAAGAGCATAAAACCTTCTCCACAACTGAGGAGAGCGAACCACACATAATCGATCCGATCCAATGATAGAATGAATCGAATGAACACAACCTTTCGATCAAGATAGGGTTGACAGGTTGGGCACACAATTCTAGTTTTCTTTCTTCAGAATCAAGAACACGGCCTCTACACACTGCAGGCTTGCTCAGTCATGAAATCAACTGCCATGCCTTTCTTTGCTCAAGGAATTAACTACCTCAACCAATTCCCTGCAAGAAAATTGAATGATCGAGCACATGGATGAACTAGGGTAGACGGGTTAAAGAACGAGCAACTTTTGAACAGATCTATGGCTGGGATTGACCTTCAAACAGATCGATGACGCAAAATGATTTCGCTAATTCAACTAGCACAACTTAACAAAAATTTTATGTGACAAAATTCCAATGTAATCCCCTTCATTAAGTTTGGAGTCCACCGTTGATCTGGTGGGGACATAGATCCGACAGTCAACAACAATTCCATTGATTCAACTAGCAAGTTTTTTAGCATTAGTTAGTGGGTGCGAAATTTCTATCCAAAAGGATTTATCCGTCTCGCATCTACCTGGGTGACTTGGACGACAAATTAACGAAGGTTTAACTGCTAATTAGACTGGGTTTTGTGAGGATTGAGCTCACAATCCCTCGCCTGGCATCAATCTAGTTAACTCCCTCTATGTTCCTCTGTGAAATCATGCCCCCATCTCTTTTCATGTTGTAGTGCATAACTAGCTATGGTATTTTTATTAAATTGTGTATTTACATGATATTCAAAAACATGTTGTGCTTGACTTAGCACCAGAACCAGAGGCATCAACCTTGATCACCTATATACAAAACACAAAATCACTGGTAGGGCCTTGGCCTTGAGCTCCTTTCCATGATTCTCATAATATATACATCATGTATAGTTTCATTATCATGGGGTCAAAACCGAGGCATTACACTCCCCTCCCCCTTGGGGTCAAAACCGGGGTGTTACATGTATGATACACTACTTCTTAGGCATGGAGGTGTGGCATAGTGCAGATGGGATCTTCCTTGGTTAAGGAAAGTATGCAGTGGATATTTTGAAGAGATTCAGAATGTTGGATTGCAAGGCAATATTCACACCTATGGAATCTAAATTGAAGATTCTAAGTGATGCTTCATCGAAGACGGTTGATGCCACAATGTATCGTCAGATGATTGGCTCATTGATGTACACGACGAATACAAGACTCGACTATTACAAAGAAAACTTCCTATGCCTAGGGGTGTACTGCAACAGACATAGTAACAATAGAAATCAATCCCTTCCCAATATGCAAGAGAAATAAAACATCTAACACTAAAGGATATCGAAACATACCTTATTCCGGATGGTTGATGTAGATCCCCGTTGAGCTTTTCCAATTCCGCTTGTGTTAACAATTTTCTCTTTCAACAACATCAAACAAGACAAGCATGCTATATAATGGCGTTAGACCTACTCTAGCATATATAATCAATAATGTATAAGCAATTAAAATCATCCATGGATTCAATATTCATTTAAATGCACATCATTGGACAAGAAAAGATATTTCTATTAATATAAATCAGAGATTACATGAATGACAACCTCTGTCGGCACATCTGCGAACTAGAGAAACTGAGTCCTCCACCTGGGCCTCCACCACCTCAATCCTCCATCTCTCGATAGAAAGCTCACAAGAAAAGGCAAGCTTGGGAAGAACACCAAGTGCTCCAAGGGACAAAGGGATGCAGACTCAAGTATAAGCAAGCTACGACAACAATAGACTATAGTTTTCTTACTCTTCAATTCTCCTTCTTCAATGTATCCAAAGGGTTCCTTATATAGTGCCTCAATGGGGTAATGGAAGGTCAAATATGAGAGATATTGAGGCATATGGAAGGCCAAGAGACAAGTGAATCAGATCCACATAAAGGAAAGCTCCAAAACATTTGGCCTTTTGCACACATCCCAATGTACGCAGGTTTAAGGGTTATATCCACGTGTATACGCGAGAAAGGGTTTAAAAGTCACGTATTGAAAATAATGAGTGTTTTTAGGGATGATCTTGGAAACATCAAAGGTAAAAAAATAGTCCATGGGGTCCAAAGAGTCTACAGAGGGATAGGGAAGGCCATAAATGTGTGATCTACCATGTGTGGTAAAATCAACTGTAACAGATGCCCCCGAATGTGTGAGGTAGAGGGGTAATACGATGGCTGAAGTAAATTATAAGTCCATCCTAGAAGTGGAGTGATGAAGAACCAAGTGGAAGAACCAGCCATCCAACAATATAGTACAAATATCTTTGCATATGACTGCAAATACATACAACAGTCCTGGATACATAAGAGTACAATGGCCATGAATAGGCATGATATATGACATGTGTGGTCATCGCCATGTACAATATAGATAGATCAGAATCTCCATGATGAAGATATACAAAGGACAAAAATCTCCATGAAAACTGAAGATATACAATGGATCAAGATCTCCATAATGGCTGAAGATATCTGACATACACTGGAATCAAGTCACGAGAGATGAAATCTCATGAACACTGGCATGATCAAGGAGGTAGCATATCGGAATGCCACCAATCTGGAAAGTCTTCTACACAAACCGCTACAAGTACATGTCCTACTATGTGACTAGAGGTGTTGAGGTCGAACATAGTAGTCCATCGCCTGATTACCGGTCATTGATGTATACCGTTAACAGACGCGAGATCACCCACCGATAACGAAAATGGGAATCAAGGTACTAGAGTGCAATCTAACAAGTGCGAATAAATGTGTTGAGGTCGAACACTTGAAAGAATCCACTGATCAGGGGACATTGATGTATTCCCAAAACTGTCGATGGCGAGAGAACCTACCACTGATGACTGTAAGTCTCAAGGCACTCAAATGACTCTAGAATCCTATCTGAGAATAAATGATCTGAAGTCGATGGGATGAAATCTACTGGAAGGAGGGAATTAAGGCATCCCCCATCATCCAACATGAGGTACTCAGCAAAGTTGTATAATGTGGGAGGACTCGATCATAATGTGCTCAAACCAGTACCAGTACTAGGAATGACCGGCATGCAAAGTCAAGAAAACTGAGGAATGGTCGACTCAGGATTCAACTTCCTTCGAACAAGAGCATAAAGGAAAATGGTGACTGAATGTAGGTAGCATAGACTCAATATACAAAACTGGGACATATCTGCGACATAGGAGGCATCGACAGAGATTCCATAGGGACTGGAAGCTTAACTAGTCAATGGAGATAAACTCAGAGAAATGAGTACAGCTCCTAAAGTCAAACTCTTAACCCAACCAATGAATGTGATATACAGTGCTCTGTTTGAAGGCGACACGACTCGACTGCTGCAAAAGATAACATCTTTTCCTGTCCGGCTTTTTGGTTTTTTGATTTTTTTTTGGACTTTTTTTTAGATATTTTGAAAAGCTTGAAAAAGAATAAAAGTGCTTTATAGTTACAAATATAGGAGGAGATGAGTTTCAAGGGGCAAACAAACTAGTTCCAAGCAGTGGAACATACCTATGCTCAATGAAAGGAAACATGTGTAGGATAATGACAGTCGGGGGAAAGTCCCCTCCCGGTAAAAAATGGGGAATCAAGCTGCAAAAGATATATAAAATGGCTCTGCTTGGCTAGACATGAGACAAGATCGGGCCATATGGCTGATAATCAAAGTCAAGGAAGCCAACATAAGGCTCAATAAGGCAAGCAAAACTCATGATAATGCAATTACAACTTGACATAAGGGAGTCCAGGGGAAAAGGCCAGCAAAAAGATCAAGAGGAGTATGAAGCTCTTGTGCAAAGTCATGGCTATATTATACAAAGGACTCCCACACCCTAAAGAAAAAATGTTGGCATGGGCACCAAATGCAAAATAGGAGCTAAATAGAGTACCCATGTATGGTCAAGTTCTACCATTCACATCATGTCACTTTTAAAAACAACAAGAAGGTTCTGTGACAAGATAGAATGGGTTCATACCTAAGGTTAGAATGAAACGGTCATAAGGTCATGCAAAGTGCCAATGGATGTGAGACCTAACCTATATGCCAATTTAGACATAATACCTAAAAGAGGCACGAACGAGTCACAACCATGGTCAAACCGCGCTCAAAACAGACTCCTACATCATCAAGTTATTTCAAACGGTCCAAAATGGTCAGAAATGGTAAAAAACTATAGAAAGTGGGTAAAAAATTTCAAAATATTTCTATAAATAATAAAAAAATTAAAAATTCCATACCATTTGAACTCAAAACTTCCAACGCAAATTCCAAGAGCATCATCCAACCAAATCTGACCCCATTTGATCTAGGTAACTTCTCATGTCCTCCCCTTCCCCTTTCATGTAAATTATTTAAGTTTTCATGGTCCAATCAATTTTTTAGGCCATCCAAAGTTGTGCGTTTCAGCCCACGCATAAATCAGTGTTTTTTTCCTCGTATAGGGCTCGCCATACGTGGAAAAAACACCCAAACCCGCGTACATACATGACTGTTTTGAAAACAATCGCGTATGAGGCCGCAAATAAGGTTTTCAAAGGCAAATGCTAATCAAAACTCTGGTTTTTTGTGTAGGATGTTGTTAGAGTGGAGGGAAAGAGAACATGGAGATGTGGAGGAGGTCGTGCAAGGTGATCTTATGGTCCTACAAGCATGACAAGCGTGTTGTTTGTATAAGTTTTGGTGTCTTGGCAGCCTGAGGGACAAACCAAGACTACTCCAGCGGCTAGTGGATTACTGGGATCTAGACTCTGAGACTTTTCATATTGACGAGATGTCGCTCAGCATTAAGGTTGAGGACATATAATTTATCACTAGTTTATCCCGACGAGGAGAGGTGGTAAATCTCCGATCTCGTGGCCAGGAGGTGGATTGACTTTTGATGAGTACATAGCGGTGTACTGCTTTCCAGACACAGAAAAGGTTGGGAGTCAAATCTCGACAAACTCTATCCATGTTCTGGGACTGAAGGCCATACTATTGGCATTAGGCAGGATAGCTGGATTAGCTTCACTCTACCAGGCCTCTCGGCCACTGATGTTCTATGCGGTGGAGTGTATGAGACCCACAATGTATGACTAGAGTACGACGTTGTTGAGCAACATGAAACATCAGCTCGGTGACTGCAAAATGGGCAGGGTGCAAAACTTTGGTTTCGACAGCATACTAAGCACGTTCTTCTTTGAGTGGGTACAAGGGCTAAGCCCTAGAGTGGACATTCCTCGACACAGAGTTCGAGATCTAGCCCAACGACATTGGGCAAATGCTATGCGCAGACTGGGTGGAGGTAGGGTGGCTAACCCCTACCCAACAAACTTCTTTCCATGTTGGCAGAGGCAGATCATCGCCATAGATGACTACCCCTATGCATGGATAGACTTCCGTGGAGATCCAGACATGCCCCTACCACCAGGAGCGAAATATGGCGACATAGGTAACGAATCCCAAACCCACTTTTTAAGTTTTTTTTTTTTTTTGATATATTGACTCAAAAGACATGTTTTGGTGTGATGACACATAGTGACAATCTGTCATGTGTATACAGATGTAGGACCATGACGATCATATGGTTTCCCTCGTCATCGACGGAGGGGAAGAGGAGACGATATCATGGGTGTAGAAGCAGAGTGGACTCTCCAAAGCATTCACACAAACTTCATACGCTTGATGCACACGATACCCATGGCATAAGTCAAGGACTTGCCTGAGGCGATGCGGTGCCAGGTGGTTGGTGTACCACAAGCATGGGTTCGATTATTCCGATAGCTAGCTAGAGCCGTAGTGTGCTACCATGATCAGAACCCCCCTCCTCCTCAGGCTTAGAGACCTGAGAGTATTCCTTTTTGTATGAACGTGTATTATGTTTTGGTGGCTCGAAAGCCCCAATTTTGTATTATGACACTTATGTATTATGACGTCACTTTTTGGATATTAATGAAAAACTTTTATGATGATCGATTTTATTTATTTACATGTGTGCAAAAATGTATGTTTGTGATATGCTTATGGTCTATGAAACAAATGCCAATCTGACACATAGTTAGCATATGAGTCAACAACTTGATTAAAAATTATTGAAACATGAATGTATGTTATATTCTCAAATTGCCGTTCAAGCAATCTCACACGTAAGAATCTTCGTAATAATATCAGATCCCTAACATGATACAAGCCATTAAGTTGTGAAACCACTAACTGCGAATCAAGACGTACCTCAAGAGAGAGAACACCATGTGAAATGACATCACGCAATAACTCAATAACGACACTATATTTAGCAACATTGTTCGAAGAAGGCCGTAAACATACGCCTCCTGAAGACAATACTTGAACCGTAGGAGTATAAATCACCCAAGCAGCCGAAGGTGAGTTTTGAGTTTGACGGCTAGCACCATCGATGAATCCTATGTAAAAGGAAGACTCCATCGAGATCTGCCATAAGAAATGGAAGCTAATCAACAAACCCGATCACCATAAGAAAACCTAACTACGCAATTCAAAAACTGTACAATAATATACAACAATCAGCCCTGGCTGAAGATCATGCATAGTATTTTTTAAGATAGAGCCCATTTCTAGGCTCCGCCAAGGCTGTCCCTTCATAATCCACTAGCTCATAGGCGCCATTCTCTAACACACATTTGACCACATAAGGACCATGCCACATGGGATTAAACTTCGCTACCCCCAAGGGTTCTTTAGCTTGATCTCACAAAAAGACCAAATCACCTTCACTAAACTTCCTTGGACGGACAAACTTGTCATTTTGGACCTTGACGTGATGCTTATTTACTTCTAGAGCCACTAAGGCATCTCAACGCTGCTCTAAGTGGACCAAACGTTCTTCCAGTGTGGAAGTGTCTGGTAAAATCTCTATAGCTAGCTTTAGAGAAGGAATTTCACATTCAACCAAAAAGACAGAGTCCACTCCATGTACAAGCTGATATGGAGAGAAACCGATGGTAGTCTTAACCGCGGTTCTATAGGCCCACAAAGCAGGATATAACATGATATGCCAATTCGTCTTGCTTTGTGCGATGGTTCATTGGAGAATGGACTTAAGTGATTTATTCACTGCTTCAACCTGTCCATTTGACTGAGGGTAATAAGAAGAGGAGTGCTCTTGATTATACCCTAACTTTGAAGCCAACTCTTCCATCATTTTATTCTGAAAGTGCCTACCACGGTCAGTTACAAGCTCTTTCGGAATGCCGAACCGAGTAATAATTTGGTTGAAAATGAAATGCGCAGCTATCTCACCGTTGGATTTAACCGTGGGCATAGCCTCTTCCCATTTCATGAAATAATCGACAACCACTATAATGTGATGATGCCCCCCAGCCGAAGCGGGTTGCAATCCATAAAGTCAAGCCCCCACTTGGTGAAGGGACTGGTGGTGACAATAGGATGTAACGGGGCTGGATGCAAGTGCATATTGCGTGCAAACACCTGGCAAGGGTGACACTTCTTGACCACATTAACACAATCTTTGAAGATCAACGACCAAACAATCCTGCTCTCAAGATTTTTTGGGCTGTAGAAAGCTCAGATAAATGACCACCACACGCCCCTCCATGGAAATCATTTAGCACAACCTAAGCCTCATCATGGGCTAAACAATGATGCAAAATGGAATCTACCCCACGGTGGTACAAAGTGTTATCCACTATAAGGTAGTTCTTAGCTGCATGACGTAATCGTAGTTGCTCATCCCGTGAAAGGTGAGTAGGGACCTTCAACGTTTGTAGATATACAATGATATCCTCGTACCATGGGTCCAAAGTTGAGATAAGGAAAATATGCTCATCGACAAATGTATCCTCATAAACCTCTTCCTCCTCCAAACTTGGAAAATCAGATATGAGCTCCATAAAGATCAACGATTTCTTCGATTTCGTCGAAACGAATTCGAGATCGAACGCTTGCAAAATAACAATCCATTTATTGTATTTTCCCCCAATCATCCTTCTAGTGAGGATGAACTAAAATGGATTGATATGAGTTACAACGAAAGTTCGACGAAGGAGAATGTAATGTCTCAATCTCTAAACCGCATGAATGGTGGCCAAGGCAAGCTTCTTCACATGGGAATAACAGATTTCCACATGAATAAGGTTTCGACTCAAACAATATATGACATGCTTGTGGAGCTCCTCATCCTCCTGAATCAAAACCATACCAACTGTCTCCATGGACGCAGCCACATAAATCAAGAAATCACGGCTATAGTCAGGTGGACTAAGCACGGGGGCCGATACTAAGGCTTGCTTAAGAGCATCAAAGGACTCCTTGGCTCACTCATCCCAGCAAAAATGAGTGTCATTCTTTAAAAGACGCATAAAGGCTTTAGTCAAGTTAGCAAAATTAACTATGAATCTCCACAAGAAATTTGCCAAGCCTTGCAAACACTGAAGGTGTCTAATATTACGTGGGGGAGACAATTGAAGTATTGCCTCAAACTTTAAGGGATCGACTCCTATACCATCCTTGGATACGATGAACCCTAGAAAGCGACCAACAGACATGTAAAAGATGCACTTATGTGGATTTAAACGCACTTGGTAATGGCGGCATCTTTCGAACACTAACCTCAAATGGTATGGATGATGCACTCTCAAATGAGAATGAGCAGCAAGGTCATCCAAATACACTTCGATAATCGTTTTGAGATCATGAAAAATTAAGGTCATAGCCTGCTGAAATGTAGCTCCGACATTTTTAAGGCCGAAAGGAATCTTCCAATATGCAAAAGTACCCCAAGGAAAAATAAATGTAGTCTTATGTTGATCCTCAGGTTTGATCTGGATCTGATTATATCCGGAAAAATCGTCCATGAAGGAGAACACCTCGCTTCCCGCACACTCATCCAAAATCTGATCAATAAATGGTGTGGGAAAATTATCCTTAGGATAAGCATGAATTAAATCATGGAAATTAGTGCATATGTGGATCGCTCCCTACTTCTTATCAACCGGAACAGGATTTGAAACCCACTATGTCAGGGGAACGAGATAGATAAAACCGACTTTTAACAGTTTCTCTATGTCAGCCTTAATGGTGGGTGCTTTTCTAGGATTCACCGTATGCAAACATTGTCGAACCGACTTCACATTCAGATAGGTCTTAATCTCATGTTCGACAATACGAGGGTTAATACCTGTCATTTCCTCGTATGACCAAGCAAAGATGTCATGAAACTCTTTAAATAGCTCGGTATACTCCTTGATCTCATCAGGGGAACAACTCGCCCCAATGTAGACGTTCACAACTTTGCCAGGATCACAAGAAATATTGATAGGAATAGTAGGTGATAAATTCGCCATGTTCCCATCAGCCATCTGACCATGAGAGCTTAATGGAACCACAGGACTACCAATCTTCTCGCTAAGAATATCCCTAAAGTCATCATGTTCTATACGGCTGAGTTCGGGAAGAAAATATGATCGATGATGTAACTCTTCCCAAGGTGGCTCAACCCTAGACATGGCCTCAATAATGGCTTCATCTGATGGAAAAACATCGTCGAGGCAATCATGTGCATGAGAGGACTCAACTGCCCATGTAGGCAGCACATATGGGTCCTCCTCCTCTGTCCCCGAAGAGGAAGGACTAGGCTCTGAAACTTGATTAATATTTGCTTGATATGCTACCATCGTTGTAGGCAACGACACATCCATTTCGATAGGTCCAATCGAAGGACTCAGTGAAGGAAGAATCCAATTATATTCCATATGGGTAGTGCGAAAAGACACCGAATTCAACGAGGAAAAATCCCCACCAAAACTAGATCCGATCATAAAAATGGGCGCAAAACAACTAAAGGTGGCCATAAGAGACGGATACATACCCACACCCACACTCCCAGTTGCCGGCTGAGAATGATCGATAATCGGGATAGAAGTTCCCGATGATGCATTAACATTCGGATTATGGAATGATGTCTGATCAATCGTAACGATATTCCCATTAAATGGAAAGCATATCACTCGAAAGAGAGAAGAGGCTACGGCTTGCATACTATACATCCAATTTTGACCCAGCAAAAGATTGTAGTCAAGGGGCGCATCAACCACCTCGACCTCGATCGCGACAGTCTTCCCCAATTGGATCTTAAGAGAAGGAAGAATCCCATGCAGCCAAAATGATCTACCATCGAAAGCTGTCAACATAGTAGGGGATTGAGACAACTAGGGAGAACCAAAACCCTTCCAACATGACAAAGACATCACGGAAGCAGCAACACCTTCATCAACGACAACGCGTTTGACAGTCATATTGAGACATTCTACATGAATCAAAAGAGACACGTAGTAAGGCAATAAAGGCTGTATTCCCATGGTTTCAAATTTTATAACGGAATAAGAGTTATCATCATTAACCCCAAGAGCAGAAAGCAAGGCTCTCCTTTGCGGAGGACAAGTCTGAAGTACTTCAAGCGCGGACATCGCACAAGGAGTTTGGCCCAAATCCTCAACAATGGAATAGTTCTGGGTGGCTCGGGCATTAGGATTGTGCCCTGAACGCTTTAGGAATCCCTTAGGAATGCGAGGTGCAACTTCAGGTTTATCCATAGGTTTTTCGTTACGCAAAGGGCTCTCGGGTGGAGCGGGTTCCTTTCCAAGGTCCGGTTGTGATGAACCATAATCCTTTGCACGAGTCACAAACTTAGTAGCGCGCACCATATTGATGCAACCATGACCAGTATTGGCCTCCAGCGGATTTTGATCTCCACCCGATGCACAATGAGAACCAATGGTCCTTGAGTTCATATTTTGATTGTTAGGTAAAGGATTAGTTAGCACAGCTGGGCCCTGTGCTATGAACCTCGAGGCATATTCCATACGAGGGCACAAGTGAGTGAGATGGTCATCCTTACATAACTTTCAAGGAAACTTTACCTTATGTTTAGTCTGCTTGTCCCCCCTAGCATTACAAGCATTCTTGTCATTATAATTAGCATTTTCATTCTTATTCCAACCCTTACGATTATTTTTCCCTTTTTCCTTATTCCTTCCAGGCTGCTGGTTGCCCTTTTGGTCCAATGATTGCACTAAAAGTACACTCGCTGATTGGGTAGGTTGAGACAAAGTCGTGGCTTGTTCCGATGTGGATTGATTAATTGACAATTGGCTCACTTGTTTCACAACCGAATCTGCAGGTTTGGTACTTGTAGAGCCCACAATGCCATCGGCATGTGGCCCAGGCTTGACCTTGGGATCGAAACTAGATCGCGGAGCATTAGGTATAATCTCATACAAAAGTCCGGATTGAGCGTAGATCAAATCCAACTCTTGTGCCCTAAATATTGCTTGTTCCTCGTTTTGGACTCTGGATGTAGAAACATCCTTCGCGATGTAAGGTAACAACGACTTGAGGAACCACTCAAGGAGAAATTTCGGTGGTATAAAGGCTTTAATCAACTGCTTCTATCTACGCCACTCTTGAATATGATTCGAGATATGTGTGGCTTTGTCTTGTCGAAATGTCGACATGAGTTCGGTACCAACGTCGTAATGTAAGGGTAGCTGAAAGTGATTGAGGAAAGTCATGGCAAGGTCATCAAATAAAACATATTCCCCCCTTGGTAACTCTATATACCATTTCACTGCAGGCCTGGTGAGAGTGCGTTGAAATAGCCTCAAACAGATTGAATCGTCATGTAAGGAATTGGAAGAGCACCAAAGGTGAAAAGTAGTGACATGCTCACTAGGATATTCTCCAGCTTTACCCTCGAACTTGGGAATGTCCAAAGGAAGCTTGTTAGGGATGGTCGTCCAAGCCGGGTCATGAGATACCAGATTGTTCATAAGTCTCGGTAAGTCAGGTAAGTTCAATGTTGCGAGGAAAGGGAGCCTAGGTTGAGCCGGTCTATGCCACGCTCCCTGATAGTTCTGGTTCATGTAAGGTTGATTGCTATAAATACCATGGCCTTGGCCATAATAACCTCCTCCCATTTGACCCGTATAGGGCTGCATGGAAGCATTGTCATGTGGGGTACCTTGATTATGCAGTGCTACAAAGCCATAATTGGAAGAGTAAGCAGGTTGTTGATACTCATACCCATAGGGTTGATAGTTTTGTCCATACTACGGTCCATAAGACTGTCCATCGAAATATCCATAAGGTGCCCCATGGGATGTCCCATGGGATTTCCCATGAGAATGTCCATAGTTAGGGATATGGGGAACTCCTTCAGATGGACCATAAGATGATCCAGAAACAGGGATATGACCTCCCAACACAACATGAGATACTTGACTCTGAGACACTACCGTGCGACCAGTCACAGCATGAACATGGCTAGTAGCGATATTCTAGCCCGAATGACCACGTGAATGAGGGGGAGGAAGGGTTGTCAAAAACGCATTCAAAGGAGTAGGGTTCGATGACGAAGGGACATGTGAAGGAATGTAAGTGGTGTTCCTAATGGTCACTCATCTCAGTTTTGGTATCCGCATATGATTACTAACACTAGGTCTATGACGGACATGTGAGGTTGCTTCCACCGCTGGGATGGAAGGTGTAATGTGACTAGTGCTCCCAAATCTCTCCGCATGGAAAGGAATATGAGTGCTCCCAGGCGTACTGCTAGGTTCAAATTCTGATTCGACATGATGTGCCAGAACGGGTGCAGTGATATCGGACATGCCATAGCGAACATGACTAGTGCTTGTGGGTTCATAATGAGTCTCGTCGCCTGGTAACCAATACCGGTGACCTATGAATGAGGGATCATAACCAGATTGTGAAGGTATTTCTGGTGAAGGATCATATACGGGAGTAGGATCTTCCTCCCCAACCTCGTGAGGTGGAGAGGACATCTCTGGAATCTCATCCTCATGATCTCCCATAGTGTGTGAATCAAAGTGAGAAGTAGTCCGACCGGACTGTCTATTTCTCTCTCCCAAAAGAGGAGGAGGCGTGGAAGGCAAAAGTCCTGCTAAATGATGAGAATGACAAAGTGCTGTGTCTGAATCCACAATGACTCAAAAAATGAAAAGACTCAATCTAATTACGCAAACCCTAGGCAAACTAGCGTGCACAGAGCATACACCTATAAAATGTAAATCCAACTCGCAAGCAAACGAGGGTAGGATATGTGAGCTCTCGAATGAAGCAGGTATGTCTTTCCTAGGAGAGGTGTGAGACTCCCATAAACAACAAGCAGAGGTTCATAACCAATTATAGTGGCCCTCAACTTCAATGCATATAGCAACTGTGTTGTCCGACCCCTACTTGGACAAGACACCTGTAGAATAACCTCTGTGAAGTACCCCCTTGATAACCTAGGTAAGGCAACTAAGGTCACCTCAATATAATCAATGCTCAGGCAAACAGTCGCAGGTGGGATTGACCGTATAGGTAGGGTAGCAAAGCCTAAAACTCTCAAAAGAGCCCCTAGATACGAATACAATCCTGGAAATATCTTCGGTGCTACTCAGTTACAACCAAGGGTCATCCCAATCATAACCGCTCACACTGCCTCGTGCTTAACTCCCTTGTAAGAGGAGGATCCCAAGAACACTAATTATATAAAGGAATTTCACACTCTCACCTAGACAAACACATAAATGTTTCATTTAGTGGTCTTGGAGAATTTACTCACAATGAACTATTCCAAGACCCTAAAACCTAGTCTTGTTGGTGCACCCTATAAAAGAAAAGAGTGTAATTTATTTTATTATGCGTTGATTTTAATTGGATTATTACTCAAAGGGAAAATAGTTGTACAACTAATGATGTTATGATGCAACAAGAAGTAAAATGCACACCTAACAATCAATGCAAATGCACGGTGTCAAATGAAGAACAGGGTATGCTACTACGTGAAGTGCAAAATTTTCCTTCAAATGAATATGCAATCATTCCTATATGAAAATCTGACTAATATTCTCCAAGCAAAGCTAATGCAAGTACCATGCAAATGCAAAATGCAAATAATGCATAATGATGCAAAAGAAAATGTCTTTGTATTTTTTGAATTAAATGAGATAAAAAGCAAAAGTATGACTCTACAACCCTCAGACTCTGCAAGCACTACCAGAAAACACCCAAACAAAGCACCAAGGTAAAAGAGACCTAATTCACTAATCCCAAAACAAAAAATAGAAAATGAAATGACAAGAACATTATAAAAAATTTAAACTAAAAAGCGTCTCTGGTCAGAAACAGGGGTGTATACAGAGTCCAGAAGCATCCAAGAAGACTCAGCAATCATCCAAACTCACCCAACAACACTTAATATTCCGCAAAAAAGGAAAAAATAAGGGCATACATGATTGTTTGCAGTAAATCCGCGTATATAAGCGGCTATTATAGGAAAAACCGTGTGTACATGCGACTATGGAAGCAAAACCTGCGTATAGGAAGAAAAAGAGATAAAAAGAAGGCAAACAGACAACCTAAGACAAAATTTACTCCTATAAGACACTACTGGGCAAACATGCCCCCAAAATTGACTTAGAAACAGAGAAATCAGAGCAATTCAAGAACATTGAATGCTGACAAAACCCCTGAAGGAAATGACTAGGAACTCCCCAGTATGGTCTCCAATTCTATTATGGAGAAAAATTCCTATAGCTTGGGGTGTACCACAATAGGCATAGTAACCACAGAAACCAATCCTTTCCCAATATGCAAGAGAAATAAAACATCTAACACTAAAGGATCTTGAAACATACCTTATTCCGGATGGTTGATGTAGATCCCGATTGAGCTTTTTGAATCCCGCTTGTGTTAACAATTTGCTCTCTCAACAACAACAAATAAGACAAGCATGTTATATAATGGTGTTAGACCTACTATAGCATATATAATCAATAATGTATAAGCAATTAAAAGCATCCATGGATTCAATATTCATTTAAATGCACATCATTGGATAGGAAACGATATTTCTATTAATATAAATCAAAGATTACATGAATGACAACCTCGGTCGACACGTCTGCGAACCGGAGAAACTGAGTACTCCACCTTGGCCTCCACCACCTCAATCCTCCATCTCTCGATAGCAAGCTCAAAAGCAAAGGAAAGCTTGGGAAGAACACCAAGTGCTCCAAGGGACAAAGGGATGCAGACTCGAGTATAAGCAAGCTACAGCAACAATGGACTATAGTTTTCTTGCTCTTCAATTATCCTTATTCAATGTATCCAAATTGTTCCTTATATAGTGCTTCAATGGGGTAATGGAAGGTCAAATCTGAGCGATCTCGAGGCATATGGAAGGCCAAGAGATAAGTGACTCAGATCCACATAAGGAAAACTCCAAAACATTTGGCCTTTTGCACACATCCCAATGTATGCGGGTTTAATGGTTATATTCGCGTGTATACATGAGCAAGGGTTTAAAAGTCACATATGGAAAATAATGAGTGTTTTTAGGGATGATCTTGGAAACATCAAAGGTACAAAAATAGTCCATGGGGTCAAAAGAGTCTGCAGCGGGACAGGGAAGGCCATAAATGTGTGATCTACCATGTGTGGTAAAATTAGCTGTAACACCAACATATGCTTTGCGGTGAACACTCTGATCCATTTCCTGATGGATCGGAGACATGTTCACCTGATAGCCGCAAAGCATGTACTGAGGTACCTAAAAGGTATAGTGGATTATATGCTCAAATATGACACGAATCAGAAGATTAACCTACATGGTTATGTTGATTTAGATTGGGAAGGTAGTGCCATTGACAGGAAGAGCACCTCAGGATGCTGCTTCAGTTCGGGATTTGGCATGATCTCCTGGTTCAGTGGGAAATAATCATGTGTGGTGTTAAGTACAACCGAGATAGAATATGTTGCTTCTTGCTGGACTAGTTGCGAGGTAGTCTGGATACGAAAGCTACTATCTGACTAGTTTGATCTCCAGTTGGATGTGACTTGTATATTCTGCGACAATTAGAGTTGTGTGAAGCAGTCAGAAAACCTTGTGTTCCATGACAAGTCGAAGCACATCGAGATTAAGTTCCACTTTATCAGGGATATGGTACAGAGAGGAGCGGTGGAGATCCAGTACATGGCAACAAACGAGTAGATAGCCGATGTGTTAACCAAGCCTCTAGCGAGACTAAAGTTCGAGTACTTCAGAGAAAGACTTGGTGTGATCCAAAATGAGACCTCTCGAAAGAGGGAGTGATGTGTTCTAGCATAACTAGAGAAAGAGAGGTTGTTTGAGCATAAAATCCTGGTGAAGATCATAGGTTGCTCAGACGTAATCAGTCCTACAGGTTGTCCTTGGATGTAATAAGTCCTCACGAAGCTCGTAGGTTATCCTTGGATGTTATCAGTCCTGATATGATTCTATCCTAGAAATAGCAGATGCATAGTATATCACATGGGAAAAGAGATAGGATGTTCGAGCAGGAAAAATCCCAGTCAAGCAGGATGCTTAGACATAATCAATCTTGTAGGTTGTCCTCATATGTAATCAGTCCTCACAAAGCTCAAAAGTTATCATTGGACGTAATCAGTCCTAAGACAGGTTATTCGAGTGTAAATATGAGCCCTTGTGCTGTATGCAGGTTACTTGAATGCAAAAATCCTGTGGGTTGTTCAAGTGTAAAAAGGAGCCCTAGCGTGGTACGCAGGTAACTTGGATGGAATACACCCTAAAGGTTGTCTGGATAGAAAATATCCTGGACGCATGTTGTTCAGATGTAATAAGTCCTTGAGGTTGACCTAGAAGGTAAAATTCTTGATGTAACAAGTTGTTTGTTCGTAATCAATCATTACATATATATGTGTGTGTGTGCGTGTGTGTGTGTGTGTTCCCATGTTGAGATGATTAGGCCATGAAGCACGTGAGGTGCACCTAGGCGGTTCTCCTTTATTGGTAGAACAGAGGTTGACCATGGATGCTCTTTGTGCTCTGATTTGTTTTGTGCAGGACATAAAAGGTGATCTGGATGCAACGAGATAAAGGTATAAGATGTAGGTTATTGTTGTGGCAATGTGAAGAAGGTCCTAGACAGTCCCTACGAGATGGATTGCTTGAAGATGTGATAAAGACCTGGATGAGGACTTATTAATCTTGCACATTGATCTAGGGACTAAACATCAATCTCATCAAAGATTAATCAACAAATAACTCATGAAATGGTGTAATCGGACTACGGAATGAGTAGACGCTCTGTATATTCAATGAAGAATGAATAATTACAATACAATGTCATGCTACAAGCATGAATGAATGAGAAATTCGAATCCTCAAGGAGGTCATTCGAATTGAATGAGTGAGTCTAGCTTAACTGAATGTAAGCCATAGTCAACACTCCAGTTAACCACTGATCAAAACCCTAATTGACTCAAATAAGCCCTAACTGAAGTCGAAGTGCAATAAATGACTAAGTCTCAACTAAAAGAGATAAGACACATGTCATAGCAAGCCAACCATCAAGTGCTAGTGCTTCAATGACTCCAATGAACCCCGATGAGGTTAACTGAAGTTGAACTGAACATCAAAAGTGGTTGGAGGCGCCCCTGTTGACTCCAGTTCATTAATTAATCATTAAATAATCAATTTAATGAGAGGAGGCACCTTCACTGCCCTGTTTAACTGATTGTAACCATCAATTAGCAATAAATTGCATTAATGACACTCAGATCACCCCCGGAGTGCTCCAGTTAGCCTCTTCGAATGTAGGAGAAGGATAAGTTAGCATCCTTAACTGAAGGTAGGTGTGGGTGTGACTAGATGATGTCATTTAATGCCCACTGATGTTAATTAATGTCAATAATACTTAGGATAGTGGTTTAACTAGGCTAATTTGACCAAAAGAGTGTGTATGGTGGTAAATGTCTCCAACACCCCCCCTTAAGCTATACTCAGGAGGAGTTAGAAAACAAAATGCATAAAAATGATAGGGCGTCGACAACTAAGGCCATAGGTCACCCTGTACAATGCTGAAACTGAAACAATGCTCAAAACAAACTAAGTGAGGAAAAGAGGGAAAACCCAGTGGGAAAACCCCCCCTCAAGCTGAACACTGAAAGTAGTGTGAATCACCCTGATGAACTCACCCCCAACAGTGAACAGAGGTAAGTGAACTTCATTTATGAAAATCTCTTGGTGAAGATGTCTGCAATTTGCTCATTAGTATGGTAGTATTGCAGAATGATGGTCCTGTCATGCACTAGCTCCCTGATGTAGTGCATGTGGATCTCTACATGCTTGGTCCTCTACCTAGTAACTGGATCCATGGATATCTTAATAGCACTTTGATTGTCACAAAAGAGGACAATGGACAAAGTAATACCAAGATCAAACTCCGAAAGAATGCCTTGCAACCAAACTGCTTGGATGCAAGCATTCACCACTCCTCGATACTCGGCCTCTACTGAAGATAGTGCTATGGCAGCTTGCTTTTTGCTTGACCAAAAAATGGGGCCACCACCAAACATGAATACATATCTAGAAGTAGAATTCTGATCAATAGACTCACCCGCCCAATCGGAATCTGTGTATCCAACCAGCTCTAGATCGGAGTCTGTAGCATAGTGAATGCCGTAGGTCCTGGTTCCTTGAATATACTGGAGGATCCTCTTGGCTGCATTACAATGAAGATAATGAGGCTGCTGCATATATCTTGATACAACATTCACAACATAACAAATATTAGGCCGAGAATGTGTCAAGTACAACAAGCTACCAATCAGCTGTCGATAGATAGTGTAGTCCATGGGAGGTGTTCTTTTTCCTTCTTCAAGGCTGATCCTTGAAAGGAAAGGGAATAGTGTAGGAATACAATCAGCCATTTTAAAATTGAATAACATGTCTGAAATTTATTTGGACTGAGTGACCATAATCCCATCAGAATTTTGCTCAATTTCGTGCCCCAAAAATTGTTTTAGGAGCCCCAAATCACTCATTTCAAAGACATTGTGGAGAGCAGTTTTGATAGCTGAAATGGAGGCAAATGTGCTACCTGTGATCAGTAAGTCATCAACATATAAAAAAATGATAATTATATGACCATCATACTTCTGTAAATACACATTTGGATCTGATCTACACCTTTGAAAGTTTTGCAAGAGAAGGAAGGCATCCATCTTGGAATACCACTCTCTTGGGGCCTATTTTAACCTGTATAGTGACTTATTTAGCTTGCAAACCAAAGATGGATCAGTGATGTATCCCTTAGGATACTTCATATATATCTACTCATGAATATCTCCATGCAGAAAGTCTGACTTAACATCCATGTGATGCACTTCCCAGTGCTTGGATGCTGAAATTGCCAAAACTAGGCGGATGGAGTCCATTTTTGCAACCGGTGTAAAGGTCTCATGGTAGTCAACACCTTGGACCTGAGAGAAAAATTTTTCCACCAGACTTGCCTTATATTTCTAGGTGCTTCCATCAACAACAACCTTGGTCCGAAACACCCACTTGCATTGAACCAATTTCCTTCCCGGAGGAAGAGAAACTAGCTCCCAAGTAGTGTTTTTCTCAAGAGAATTAATCTCTTCATCCATGACAGCTTGCGATCTCGGATCCTTCCGAGCATGGTAGTAGGATTTTGGATCCTTCCAAGTATGGTAGTAGGACAAGAGAGTGCAATACCTTCTCTTTGGAAATCATACCGGGTTCTCCTTGGATCATCCGGATTTCCAAAGTTATCTCCTGCGGAGGAGAGTGTCTGTCGGGCCCATGTAGGAAGATGATTTTGCACTTTAGGTTTTGATTCAAAATCTAATGATTTATACACACTGATATTAGAAATCAGAGGATCCAAATCAGGGTCATCACCCCTAATTTCATCATCCAAATATTCGTAGAATAGGAAGGAAATTCAACAGTTTTCTCCTTCACTAGTTCCACCTCCTAAAGAGGCTCATCGAACTTGACACTTCTCTTGATGATAATCTGTTTGGTATTGATATCCAACAGCTTGAATCCTTTAGATTCATCAAGATATCCAATAAATAGACATTCTATGCTTTGCAGTTGCAAAGGACTTCTTTTATCAAGCGGAATCCGGGCCCATGCAGTGGACCCAAACACCCGCAGGTTCGACACATCCAACTTGTGTCCGAAGTATGATTCGAAAGGGGTATTGCCTTTCATGGATGAGTGTGGAACCCTATTCTAAATGTATGCTGCATCATGCATGGCTTCAGCCCACAAATTTTCAGCAAGCTTCTTTGATTCCAACATACAGGTGGTCATCTCCTTGAGAGATCGTTTCTTCTTTTCCGCTACTCCGTTCTGCTAGGGAGTGTAGGGAATTGAATGTTGGACCTGAATACCACTTTGGGTGCATATGTGCAGAAACTCATTACTGACATACTCCCCTCCATGATCAGATCTCAAGATCTTGATCTTAAGCCCAGGGGCATTTTCGATCAAGGCCTTCAATTCAGAAAATTTTTCACATACTTCTGATTTCTTTTTGAGGAAGAAGACCCATATGTACCTTGAAAAATCATCAATAGAAGTAAGAAGATACCTTGATACATTCATGGATGTGATAGGAATTGGACCGCTGATATCATAATGTATCTTCCCCAATATGCATGTAGCTCAGTTTTCCTTCCCCCGATCGAACTTGTGGTCAGGGTGTTTTCCAATCACACAGCCATTGCAAATTCCCGTGGTTGCCTTGATGACCGGGAGGCCTTCAACCATGGAGTTTTTATGTAAGTGCTGCAAATATTTGAAATTAAGATGGCCAAACCTCTCACGCCATAGCCTACTAACCTCATTTCCATGAGTTCGTAGAGCGATGGGCTTTGCATCCGCAACAAAGTGAGAGAACTCATAGGCTTTTGCATGATGGTTTGCAAGGCCTTTAGCAATGAGTTTCCCGGATGCAATTTTTGTTATCTAAACATCATTTGGGCTGAAATAAAATCTCTTAGGCACTCCTATATGTGTCATCTAATAGACACTAAGGATATTTGATGCCAGAGACGGTACATACAAAACATTTGAAAAAAAACCATTTTTCAAGATCAATAGTACCTTGTCCTTCTGAAATGATGGTGGAGTCATCTCCCATGTGGATGGGGATGGATTTTCCGATATCCAAGGATGAAAAAGAGTCTCTTTCAGCCATCATGTGGTTCGAAGCTCCAGAATCAATCAAGAGTGCTTTGGACTTCAAAGTGCTTTCCATCAGGGCATGACCTTTTTCATGCTGTGGTTCCTGATCTTGCTGATCTCTCCTCCAAAATCTTTTGAGAATATTGATGTGATTTCTCTCAAGGAGAGAGGTTGCTTCATCAAGCTTCTTCTTCATGCAGGCATGTTCATGGTGGAATCCCTTCCTGCACTAAGAACACTTGAATTTTTCCTTTCCATGGTGCCCTTTTCCTTTGTTCTTCCTTGAGCCAGAAGACTCATCATGCTTGCTAGTTTTCAACTCTAGGCTTAGGAGCTTCGAATTTAGTTTTTTGACTCTTCTACTGCTTTCATTTACCATTCAGATCTTTGGGTCCCGATACATGGAGGTATTGATCACAGGAGGATCTGATGATCCCCATCTAGACAAGCTTGTCATGTTCACTTGTTAGGGACTCAATGAAGGCATTGAGTGTAGGCATCTTCCATCCAGGGGTTGTGAGCTTCCCCGCACAGAATGTAGAAAGAAAAACTGAATAATCAGCCCCAAGTTCGGAGAGTATAGTGAGGATGAGCTGATCATCCTCCTTCTCCACTTTGCATTGCTTCAAGAGTAAAACAGTATGCTTGAACTTTGTGAAAAATTCATTGAAAGTCTCGAAATTGGAGGGCCGGAGAGACATTAATTCATTTTCGAGTTGGTAAACTCTCAAGTCATCATGCTTTCCATATAGAGTTTCCAATTTGTCCCATATTTCTTTTGGATTCTTCAATCCCGCAAGATGGAAAAGAAGATCTCGGGAAATAGAGAGGCACAAGAAACCGAAGGCTTCATCCTTCTTGTTCAAGAATCTTGATTTTTCTATGGCAGAACCAGGCTCATCTTCAGTGTCAATGGTGACACTAAAGAGTCCTCTGGAGCACAACTGAATCTCCATATCACATTTCCATGAGTGGAAATCATATGGAGTCAAAAGATCTACTGAGGAGGCCATATGGATCTGCTAGAGCGAATGCTTCACCTGTAGAAAACCTGAAAATCACAACAGAAAGGGCAATGTAAGGTCAGAAAACCTACACATTTTAGGATTTCATCACACCCAACATAGTCAATCAAGCAAGCTTGATCAACAAGTTCTTTACTTGGGGTATTAAGTGGTAAGCCTTGGCTTCTGGTGCAGTGCTGGATTTTTGAGCTATTGCTCAAATTTCATGCAGAAATCTGTCAAAAAGCTTGTTTTTGAGAGATAGAGCTTCGTCTCGCCTTGAGCTTTGATACCATATTAATCTTGCACATTGATCTAGGGACTAAACATCAATCTCATCAAAGATTAATCAACAAATAACTCATGAAATGGTGTAATCGGACTACGGAATGAGTAGCCGCTTTGTATATTCAATGAAGAATGAATAATTACAATAAAATGTCATGCTACAAGCATGAATGAATGAGCAATTCGAATCCTCAAGGAGGTCAATCGAATTGAATGAGTGAGTCTAGCTTAACTAAATGTAAGCCATAGTCAACACTCCAATTAACCACTAATCAAAACCCTAATTGACTCAACTGAGCCCTAACTGAAGTCAGAGTGCAATAAATCACTGAGTCTCAACTGAAAGAGATCAGAAACATGTCATAGCAAGCCAACCATCAAGTGCTAGTGCTTCAATGACTCCAATGAACCCCAATGAGGTTAACTGAAGTTGAACTGAACATCGGAAGTGGTTGGAGGCGCCCCTGTTGAATCCAGTTCATTAATTAATCATTAAATAATCAATTTAATGAGAGGAGGTTCCTTCACTTCCCTGTTTAACTGATTGTAACCATCAGTTAGCAATAAATTGCATTAATGACACTCAGATCACCCCCGGTGTGCTCCAGTTAGCCTCCCCGAATGTAGAAGAAGGCTAAGTTAGCCTCCTTGACTGAAGGTAGGCGTGGGTGTGACTGGATGATGTAATTTAATGCTGCACTGATGTTAATTAATTTCAATAATACTTAGGATAGTGGTTTAACTAGGCCAATTTGACCAAAGGAGTGTGTATGGTGGTAAATGTCTCCAACAGGACAAGGCCTACACCCAACATGAAAAAGGGTTGGATCTGTAGAAACTTCCAATGACAGATAGTACCATTTGATGATCGATAGTAAGATGATGCTGACATCAACTATGATGATAACTCTATGAATCCATGATGATGACTTGACCAGATGTGTTGACGACTGTGGAAGAGAGAGGATACCTTCCTTGTTAAGAGGGAGTGTTAATGTATTTGTAACTTCGGAAGATATTCTGATGGATATTATCACTGTATGTTGTTGTACCCCCATTGGAGATGTGTTTTCCTCCTTACGGGATGTCTTTATTAAGTCTAGACCTTGAGGTTCAACCTCCGTTGTAAGTCGGGGAAATAGTCCCCAATGTGACATCATGTAATGTGTATTTAGAGTCTTTCTAGGAGAAGTCATCCCTGTTAGTGAAACAGGTTGAACCAGTCATGTAAAAGGTAATTAAATTGATTAGTATAAATAGGGAGGCACCCTCCTTCATTTATACACACCCCACACTCACTCAAGTCACATGAGAGAGAGAGAGAAGGGAGGTGAGATAGATAGATACTGAATACTTCTTATTACTGGGATTGATAATATTATGACATAGTCTTTATGACTGTACTATTCTGAGGAATTTTGTGGGGTTTTCTCCTTTATGGTTTCCCCAGTGAAATATTTATGTCTTATGCATCTTATTGTACTTGTTATTATTTCAGAAAAATATCCTAATTAAGCTAATAAGATTTAGAAAAACTAACACATTTTACCATTCCACATAGGTGTCTGCTGAAAATTCAGTAAATGATGTGGAGCATGAAATTCCGAATGAGACCTCAGCGACCATCAGTACCCGAAATGCAGGTCCAGAGAAGGACCATGAACCATGCCCACCCATTAACCTATCACATAACTATGACAGAGCAAACAAAATACAATGAAACTAAGCTGATTTCAAATCTATGATGATGTTAGAAGGTAATAAAACTAACAAGGTGAGGTGTTAACATACACCATAGGAATCTCCAACATACTTAATGATGTTAATTGTTTTATATTATTTTCCTTAGTTTAAATAACTTAAATTATGCTTAATATTTTTTCGGTAAAGAATAACTCATATGGAGAGACTATCAAATTGTTTTCCAGGTCTTCTACTGTTGTGCCACAATCCTTGTCACATAAATCAATATTAGTAATTCATGATTTTCAATATTAAATCACATCCAACACAATCAAGTAATTCATTCACTTCAATTTCACCTGTTTTCTTTTTAGCAAAAAGTTCCGTCATCTTTTCATGCATATTAATAGTGTTTCCTTGACCGCTATATTTACATTTAGGGATTTGAATTTAATGTGCCTCATTACAACACCAACCCAAACTCAACAGTTTTTATGCACAAAAACTAACACAACTCGGCAATAATTTTCCCTTCCAAATGACTTTTCTATTTTGTAAATAAGAAAGTATTTTATTAATGCAAAAAGATTACATATCCACCATTACAATTCATAATAGAGCCATAAAAATAAGCATACCAAACTTCTCTATTTTCTCCTTCCCACCTTGACTGACTAACTCAAAACCATCTCACCGAGGCGAGGAATAAGAAAACCATAGAAGGACAATACATAATAAAAAACAAAGCTAAAGTTATTACGACTCAAAAGAACAGACAATGACATAAACAACCCTACTAAACCATCTATTGCTATGACTATTATACGCTTGGAAAATCCATGAACAACTAATTATCAGTTTAACTATTAAGGAACTTGTGGATTGTTCGCAACACTCACTAGACCATACTTCTGCAGGCCTATTGAATTTCCATCCATATGTACCAAATGGGGAGCAAACTGAATCCCTAATCTATCATCAATCACTTCAATCTTTTGGTGCATAAGCCTACTGTCTTCATTATGTTCCTTCCAAGCACGAGTCGAATTCTAATCCCCATGTTCTTTATCATTCCTTTCCACGAGCTTTTGAGCCAACATGCATTTCATAACCTAGTACATGGCCAAAATACGATCATATTTATCTATTCTACCTCTGGTGGTTCCTGGGTCTTGCACCGTGTCTTCAAGTTCATCAAACTCCTTAGTTGGATTCATCTTTTTAACCTCCTCCCATAGGTACTCCTCAATATTTTCAATATCTTGTTGAATTGAGATTACAATTTGGTCTTCCAAGAGGTGGGTCCCTTGAGCAGCTCGACACTACTCCTTTGTTGGTCGAAGCAGAGTAGGAATCCCCTTTATCCTTCACCTCTCGAGTTGCTTTTTTTCCCTTCTCTTCATCGCCCCTAGCCACTGATACTCTAGATTGAAAAAATTAGACTCCTGACCTCCATTCAAAAACTAATTCATGTTCAAAATACCTCCCCACTATCTCTCACAACCACCTCTAATATCTTGTCAAAAATAAAAGGCAAAGCCTCCATGGAGAACCATAATAACTCTTCCGGGTTTCCCTGTATTCCATACCATGACATAAAATGCCTCCCCTTTCAACCATGATTTCCCACTGCACTCGTTGCATACTAAATTCTTCCTCATACATATGCATTACCTCCTCATTCCCTCGAATTTCTCTATAGATCACTCCACCTTTCTCCATCCATTTATTAACCTTTAGGAATGAAATCATGTCCATCGTCAAAACAATACTATTGTAATGATGCTAGTGCATGGATTTGGTTGATTGTCACGCGCCTTCTTCCTCCTTCTTCATCACTTGCATCCAAGTTTCCATTATCTTGAGCAACCAAAGATTCAAATAGGTTTACCCAAGATAGGTCTCCAATCTCTTCCAAAACTCCTTATCAGTTTCTGATGTGACCTTCCACTCCTTTGTTTTCCTGGAGATATGCCACCTTAGTACCCTTACATTTAACATGGCCAAAAGAGCACACTTGGATCCTTCCCAACAAGAAATATAGTTTTTCCAACATGTACTCTAAATGCTGTGTGGAAACCTTCAACTCTCTAAGACCATTGTGTAACTTTTATGTCGTTGATAAGGTGATTTTTGAATCCCCTTCCACAATCAATCGAATCCATTCCTTCATAATAGCCAATGCTATCCCTTAGAGGATACCTTGTAATTTTGTGGTGTTATTCGTATATGTTCCAACAAACCCCATATTGACCCTAAGAATTTCATTGTGGTGATTTCATGTTATCGCACTAAACCAAGCCACTCCAAGGAATCCTTTCAATTTACCATCAAAATTCAGTTTGCAATTTCCCACAGGTGGTTGAGACCACCGGCCTAGACTCTTTTCACCAAGCCTACCAAATTTATCCATACCAATAAACCCAGGAATTGAACACACTTCACATACCTGCAGGATGATTCTCTCCTGGTTCGAGGCTTGCAAATCTTGGTCACTCCATTGGGTAAGTCTTAGAGTCTTGAGAATACGCTGCTTGAGAATTGACCAGAATCCATTTTATGTGTTGGATTTATCCTAAAAAATATGTTTGTTTCTTTCCTTATAGGTTTCCCAAAACAAAAAAACATAGGAAGAGTTGCCAAATCCCATTTGAAATTGGATTTAGAAAAGGTTTATCTATCGATCCCTAGATAGATAGGTCTACTTTTCCTTGAATCTGATCATATTTACAGAAAGATTCAGCTCCTTTATCACATAACCCAGACATAAAGGAATATTTTCCAAGTAGATGGTTCATGCTTTCCTCCTTGTTAGCATACACAACATGCCAATATGGTCCAACAAAGCCTTTATTGAGGAGATTCCCCCCCTTCAAGATTTTTCTCTTGACCTTTAGCCACAAAAGGGTAGCAACCTTTGGACAAAGCTTCGCTTCACAGGTTTTATTCCACACCCTTTGATTTGGTAAATCTCTTTGACATGTCCATAGACTATATGCCTCTTTAATATTAAAGATCCATTTTGGAATATATCTCCATCAGACCTTGTGCGAGCCCCTATGGATCCTAACACAATGATCTTGGATAGTATGCCACACTCTTTGGGATTCCTCCTTTCGAAAGTGTTGTGTCCACCATTCCTACGGGCACGAGCTTCGAAATTATTTCCCTTCCTCCATCTCCTGCCAAAAATCCTTTACCTTTGTACAACCCCTCTCAAGACAGATATCTCACAATCTAGATTCTTCAACACTATTATGCAAGCTTGGGAGTTGTTTCCACAAGTCCTCCAAAAAATATGTATCCTCACCAATTCGAATCTCCGAGAAGCTTGGGCCTTGGATTATTCTCCTCCCCTAGAAATGTTTCCTCCAAATGTGCGAGTTTGGATTTAGATACGAGAACATGATTGGGTCTTGTATGTTCCAACCCTAAGAATATTTACACTGCCATAGTTTTTCCCATGGCTGCTCAGAATGAGTAACCCATCTCCACCAAATTTTACCCCCAAACACTTCGTTGCTCTTTTCCGGATCCCCTAATCTAAGGCCACCTTGCAACTTTGGGATGCAAACATTTTCCCAGATGACCAATGCCCCTTTGTTATTCTCTTGTGATCCTGCACATAAAAACCTTTTTTGATGGTTCCTCCATTTTTTCAGAACTGCCTTCAGAGTTGCGATTACTAAGAATAGGTAGATTGGCATAGATTTTATGACCAATTTGACTAGTATCAGTCTACTTGATAATTTAATAGGTGAGATCAGGCAATTTTCCAGCTTCTTCTTCATTCGGTCTTACAAATAAACCCACAAACCTTTCCTAATAATAGAGTTATCAATTGGTCCTCTCAAATATTTGGGCAGAAGGGAGCTTCCTTGGAAGCCTAGAATTCACAAAATATTAACCTGGGTTATTCTTAGGGTATTGAATAAGAATACATGTTACTTTCCTCATTGACCTCTAGAACAAAATCCTCATAAACATGTTCAAGAAGTTCTCTATGGTCCTTGCCCCTTGAACCAAGGGGTGATCCAATAACATGGTGTCATCCACAAATTGTTGGTGTGATTACCTATTTTCCATATGATGAAGGTTTAGACCTCTAATTTCTTTCCTTACCATCATTGCCTTAATGGTCCTACCCAGAACTTCCACTACGAAAAAAGGGGGACAAAGCCCCCCTTTTTTAATGCCCTGAAAAGGAAAAATAAGAAGGAAAACCATTCATTAAGATTGAGATGAAAATTGAGGATGTCAAATTCATAATCCAAGCAATCTAATCCTCCCCTTAATGGAAGGCCCTTAATGTTTCCTTCATAAATTTCCAACTAATTTTATCATAATCTTTGGTAAGGTTCAGTTTGATTAGAATTCCTCATTTCTTTTTTATTTTCAAAGAGTGAATCACTTCATGAACCAAAATTATCGCATCTAAAATTTTTATCCCCTCCACAAAACTAGACTACTATGGGGAAATCATCAAGGAAGGAGGCGTTTAAGCCTATTGGCTATGATTTTTGTGATGATCTTATAGATTACATTACAAATAAAAATCGGTCTAAATTTACCTCGGACATCCGCTCTGTCACTCTTGGGGATGAGTGCAAAGAAAGTGCCATTGAAGGGTGCTAACACTTCCCCTGTTCTTATCAAGTCTTCCACTATTATTAGCACTTCGCCCTTGATCATATCCCAAAAAAGATGAAAGAAATTTGTCGTGATTCCATATGGCACTAGGGATTTCCCATCTTCTATTTGTCTAATTCCTTCTTCCACTTCGTCCATTTCCACTGGTTCCATCAACACCACATTTTTTGCATTAGAAACTATGGAATTTGAGAGAGTTCAAAAGGTTCCATTCATACAATTGATGTATATTGTTGGAGCTACATTCTTCTATGAAACCATTTGTAAACAAGCTTTCCCATTAGACAATACTATATAGTTGAAGCTAACTCATTCTCTTTGGTTTATGGTATTAGCAGTTGTCAATATTTTATTTCATTCTAGTTTGTTGTTTTTTTCTTTAGCTTGTTAGTGTATGGCCTACTAATCATCACTTACATTGTTTCCTTAGTTACAACCTGCAAGGATAAGGGTGTTAGTTTTTCTTAAGATATGATTATAATATCTAGGATATTTATCTGAAATAATAACAAGTGCAGTAAGATGCGTAAGAGATAAAATATACACGAGATCTAAAGGTTTTCATTGGGAAAACCATAAAGGAGAAAACCCCGTAAACTTCCTTAGAATAGTAAGATGATCAAAAGCAGTAATAAGAAGTATACAACAACTATCTATCTCTCTTCCTCTATCTCTCTCTATCTCTCATATGAACTTGAGAGTGTGAGGTGTGTGTATAAATGAGGGAGAGCGCCTCCCTATTTATACCCTTTCAAGTCACTGACAAAACATAAGACTCGGGCCTACATGTCTTCTCACACATGGCCCACTTTTCCTAGAGAGACTACAAATACATATTACATGATGTTACACTGGGTACTATTGCCCCGACTTACAACATAGGTTGTACCTCAAGATCTAGACATAATTTAGACATCACGTAAAGGGGTAAAACACATCTTCAATGGGGGTACAACAACATACAATGATAATATACATAAGAATATATTATGAAGTTACAAATACATCAACACTGCCTCTTAACTAGGAAGGTATTCTCTCTCTTCACAGTCATCAACACATCTGGTCAAGTCTTCATCATCACAGAGTCATAGAGTCATCATCATAGCTGCTGCCATCATGATCTTATAATTTGATCATCGTGTTGATGTATTTGTAAATTTGGAATGTATTCATTTGTATATCTTATGTATTATACCCTGATGTTTATTCCGGGATGTGTCTTTAATGTAATTGAGTCGTGTCATGCCCCGATGTTCCGATCGGGAAGTTTCTATAATGTGAAAGTCATGTCAAGTCATTGTGGGTAACCCTCCTATTGGTAAAGGGTTAAAGTCTCCATAGTTGTGGGGCCCTAGGTTTATTAAACTATCCTAGAGAAGTCGACCCTAGGTGAGTCATTGTAAGTCAGGGCAATAGTCCCCACCATCTAGGTCAAGGTTAACCCTCCTTGTTGGGCAGAGGGCAAAGTCCCCACAAGTTGTGGGGCACCAGGGTTATTAGACACTCCTAGAGATGTCGACTCTAGTAAGTAATTGTTAAGTGAGCCTGACATGTTGGAGTGCGCTTCAAGTAAACAAAAGAATATAAATAGAGAGTGAGCCTCTCTATTTATGACACACACACTCACTCATTGGGGTGCATGAGTGAGAGAGGAGAAGCTCTCTCAGAGAGAGAGAGAGAGACAGAAGCTGTGGAGATCATATTTATGTTTTCAAGTTTTACTGCTGCCATTGGTGCTCATTATATCTCTAAGGAAGTTGTGGGTTTTTCTCCTTTATGGTTTCCCCAAGTAAAATTCTTTGTGTCTCTTGTCTATTGTGTTTTATTGATGTGCATGTTATTCTCTCAGTTAAAGATCCTAAGATCGTAATGCTAGCTTAGAATGATAAAAATATAACATGGTATCAGAGCTAACCTAAGAAGAAGACATTGTGTAGATGCAAACTAGGGCTTCTTAATTTTTGGGTCTCTCTCCACAATCCATCAGCAAAAGTATGCTAGGCTGACTCTCCATTGAAGGGCGCATCTTTCTGTCGAAGCAGAATTCGATTCTGAGCATTTTCAGTTTTGGTGCGGGAAATTAGGGCTTCTTACAGAAGAGGAATTTTTGAGTGAGCCCATCATAGGATTTCTATCCTCATCAAAATCGAAGTTTAGAGACCTGTATCAAGATTTTTGGTTGGGTGAAACTTCCGGAAAGTCAAACCCTAGTTTGACCTCGAGCTGAAAAAACCCTAAAATACTAAAAATGCTAAGTTTTTGTACATTCGCTATATCTCGGGATTGGAAAAGGTTCAGGAGCTAAAAATTGTAGAGGCCGAAGATAAAATCCTGATGTACACTATATCCAAACTTTAGCCTCAGATTCACTATATTCTGGGAGATACGATCCCTCCAAGTTAGGGTTCCAGCCTCTTCCAGAATTCATCCATAAACAGGACACCTGGGGAGAATTGCTATATATTGGGCTACAGAGGTCCAAATAAAATTCCTGAAGATTTTACAGAAAGGTAACAAACTTTAATTTCTATGATCCAAGTTTCAGACTCAGACGATGAACCAATGACATGTGGTAGTTCGTACAACTTCGCTGTTCTGAACAGTCCTGTAACAGGAAACCTTGGGAAAATGATCAGAAGTCCCAATTGGTGAAACAAATTCTGATGAAACCTATGGTTTTGGAATATTTACATTCAAGGCTACCTCAGTGCGAATTTTCAGATGCAGAGGAGTAGTAATTCCGTAGATACCATAGAAACAGTAACAAACATTTATGTGGAAGAAATTGGAAAACTAGGGCTTTCTGTTCCGGGAGCTTCCCTCCGTTGTTTTTCAGAAAATGAGTACATTGGACAGCTCCATTTAAAAAGATATATATTTTTATCCAATAATATCTAAGAGATTCCAAGTTTTGAAAATTAGGGTTTCTCTGACAAACCCTAGATCAACCAACTCTGGAACCAAGACGGACACCTCAAATCGGTAAGATCTAATCTTTTGCTATTTTCATTTGAGGTTCTCATTTAAAAGTGATCTATCACATCAACTTGATGATAAGCTTGGTGAAGTTGAAAACTTCCAAGCATGGAAGTATATGATCTCTCTGAAGAAAATGATATGGTCACCTACATGAGTAGAGAGGTTCCAGTTCCAGAGGGAGATGAGGCTCAAAGCCTTACACAAGAAGAACTTGGTCAAGGCCAAGAAGATCATTGTTGATTCAATCATGGATCAATTTGTACCACAAGTGTCTTCCCTAAATACACCAGAGATGTTTGATTCCTTGAACAAGATATTTGAAGGGAAGAACATAAATCATAATATGACTTTGAAGAATGTGAAGATCCAGAACACAGTCATACTTTACAAGGGTCTCTCAAATCAAAGAACAACTTGTAGCAGTAGAAGAAGAAGAAGTGGAGAACGTAGAAGTGGTGATAGCCACATTGAATGGTCTCCCAGGATCATGGGATTCATTCATTTGATGAATGTGTGCTAGAAGGGAGTGATTACTTTCAGCAGAGTCTGGGAAGAAGAAGAAGCTTGACTCATATCAAGAGAAGAGAATATGGGAGCAACTGAAGATCAAGCTCTCACCATCAAAAGAAGATCCCTCAAGCGATGAGGAATATGAAGAACTCAACTCTTGAAGAACCTCTTATCCATCTTAGAATTTGGATAAGAAACGATGCTATTATGAATGAAGAAGATGATGAAGGTGAAGGCTCAAGAAGGAGTCTACACATGAAACAAATAAAAATAAGTATTCAATTGTCATTTCATGATATTGTTTTTTGTTATGCATTTGTCTATATTCAATTAATGTATTATGCATGATAGAATGTTTGCATTAATGAAAGTATACTACTAATATGCATGTGATGGGTAAGTAGCTCATGGTGCTATACAACTCTCCATTGCTACTTATCTAGAATGAAACCTATTTGCTGAGATATTGGATTAGTGCACAATCTTAATGTTGTCCTGGTAGAGATGGAAGGCATCTAGAAAGTTTCCATGAGATATGGATGAATGTTATATTGGCTAAAGTAGTTGCATGATCATATATTTATGCATAATAATTTTACATTATGAATATACCTTATGAAATGTTTATAACCATACAACTAATGCATTTGACTTGTAGGAAAGATCACGTACAATCACCTACAAGCAAAAAAGGATGAGAATTGTTCCAAAGAACAAGTGACGAGAGTTTAAGATGAAGAATAATATGATGAATGCAATGACATCATTGATGCAGAACCTTCTAGCCATGAAGAAGTAATGAAGAAGAAAGGTTCAAGAAGAATGATGTCTAGGATGCAGTATCGATACTTGAAGAGAAGTTCATAGTTCCATCATGCAGGATATGGAAACATCATGGGATACAAGGCAAGATTCGTAACACGAGGCATAAACTACAAAGAGACATTTGCAGCTAGCTTGATGAAGACCTGC
The DNA here is from genome assembly GCA_001517045.1 of Pseudotsuga menziesii. Taxonomy (NCBI): domain Eukaryota; kingdom Viridiplantae; phylum Streptophyta; class Pinopsida; order Pinales; family Pinaceae; genus Pseudotsuga; species Pseudotsuga menziesii. The sequence continues at coordinate 585,695 of LPNX010709055.1, forward strand.
ACCTTTTCTACAAGGTTGAAGATGAAATCCTATAGAGGATGGCAAGCTCACAGATGGGTGCAAGAAGAACTTTTGAAAAAGTTCAAGATAGAGGATCTTGGTAGCCAATGATCCTAGATGGATACATAGAATGTTAGTAGCAGAGCAAGCTACTTGTCACTCCGGTACAGAATGTTTCAGTGCATAGAGTACGAAAGACAGAGGGAGTATGATGCTCCGCTTCAGAGGGAGTGACTGTAGAAGATCATGAGGTTCGACATGGTATGACAGGATGAATAGATCACTGATGACTCTAGGCTTTACTGAGAGTAAAGTGGATTCCAACCTTTGCTTCAAGGTTGAAGGCAGAAGATCAGTGATGCTCCTATTATGTGTCGATGCACTATTTTCTAGGCATGGAGGTGTGGCAGAGCGCAGATGGAATCTCCCTTGGACAAGGGAAGTATGCAGTAGAGATCCTAAAGAGGTTTGGGATGATGGAATGCAAAGCCATGGCCAAACCTATGGCATCGAACCTGAAGCTATTGAGTGTTGCTTCATCAGAGACGGTTGATGCCATGATGTATTGTCAAATGATTTACTTGACAAATACGAGACCAGATATTTGCTTGTTGTGAACACATTGAGACATGTTGGTTGCAAAGCATGCAGTGAGGTACCTGAAGGGTACAATTGAGTATGGGATCAAGTGTGATCTCTTGGTTTGGCAGGGTGGAGTCCTGCATGGCACTGAGTACAACTGAGGCAAAAGATGTTTCCACTTGCTATTTGGGAGGTAGTATGTTTCTTTTGAAAACTACTATTTGATTTGGTTGATCTAACTTGCATTTTTTGTATGATGCAGAGAGGAGCAATGATCCAGATCGAGATCTCTTGAAAGAAGGATTTCTATCATAGCTGATGAGACAGGTTGCCCTCGGATGTAATCGGTCCTGGCGAAGCTGGCAGGTCATCTTTGAATGTAATCAGCCCTGATGTGATTCTATGCTAGAAATGGCCAAAGTGAAGTTTGAGTACTTCAGGGAGAAGCTTGGTGTTCTCGAGATTGAGGTTCCCTCTAAGTGGAAATGATGAGACCTAGAGCCATTCTGACATGGGAGAGGATTAAGTTCCTTCCATGGTCAAATGTAAGGGCTGAGCCATTCTTTCATGGTGAGAGGATTTAGGTTCCTTCCATAACAGATATGAGTGCTGAGCCATTCTGATGCGACTGTAGGATTGGTTCCTACGTGATCAGATATAAGGGCTATTGCCATTCTGGGAATGGAGGTTCCTGGTCAATTACCAAGAAAACTCAGTCTAGGACCGAGAATCCATTCTGATGTGAGAGAGGGATGTGTTCCCACTTGATCAGATGCAAGGGCTAAACCATTCTGTCATGGCTAAAGGATTAGGTTCCTCCCATGTCAGATGTGAGTGTTGGCCATTTTGACGAGTAGGTCAGATGTAAGGGCAACTGCCATTCTAGGAATGGAGGCGCCTAGTCAGTTACCAAGTAGCTCAATTTGGGACTGGGGGCCATTCTGATGTGATGGTAGGATTAGTTCCTACATGATCAGATGTGAGTGCATGCCCTTCCGATGCGGTGCTTTCGAGCATGGTCAGATGTAAGTGCAGAGCCTTTCCAATGCGGTGCTTTCGAGCATGGTCAGATGTAAGTGCTGAGCCTTTTCGATGCGGTGCTTTAGAGCATGGTCAATTGTAAGTGCTGAGCCATTTCGATGCGGTGCTTTCGAGCATGGTCAAATATAAGTGCTGAGCCTTTTCGATGCGGTGTCTTCGGACATGGTCCGATGCAAGTGCAGAGCCCTTTCGATGCAGTGTGCTTGCACATGGTCGGATATAAGTGCTGAGCCATTCTGGCGCGACGTGTTTACACATGGTAGATGTGAGTGCTGGGCCTTTCTAACAAGATGAGGTTAGATGTGAGTGTTGGGTGTGCCTTTTTGACAAGATGAGGTCAGATGTAATATCTAGGCGGACCATTCTGACTTAAGTGTTAGATATAAGTGCTGAAGAAGACCTACATGAAGGGTAGGCCTACAGGATTGACTCTATAGAATTTCCTATGACGAGAAGAATGAAGAGATAACACCATTTGATTGAGATAGTAGAAGCAGTAATGATGATGATGATTCAGTGATGATCCAGCTTCGATAACGATCCAGATCAAGTGATGATCTAGACTTGATGATGATCCAGTAGAGACAATCCAGATCAAGTGATGATCTAGACTTGATGATGATCCAGTAGTGAAGATCCAGATCAAGTGATGATCCAGACTTGATGATGATCCAGTAGAGATGATCCAGATCAAGTGATGATCTAGACTTGATGATGATCCAACAGTGACGATCCAGATCAAGTGATGATCCAGTAGAGACGATCCAGATCAAGTGATGATCCAGACTTGATGATGATCCAGCAGTGACGATCCAGATCAAGTGATGATCTAGACTTGATGATGATCCAGCAGTGATGATCCAGATCGAGTGATGATCTAGATCTAGTGATGATGATCTAGATCGAGTGATGATGATCCAGATTGAGTGATGATCCAGATCCAGATGAAGATGACTTGAAGATGAAGATGCCTTGAATATGAAGATGGCCTAAATATGAATATGACTTGAAGATGAAGATGACGACAACTTGACAATGATTCAGATGATACAGAGAAGAAGACTTGTGCTGATAAATTGTGTCAAGAGAATACCTTCCTAGTTAAGAGGGAGTGTTGATGTATTTGTAACTTCGGAATGTATTCATCCATATATCTTATGGATTGTACCCCGATGTTTATTCCGGGATGTGTCTTTAATGTAATTGAGTCATGTCATGCCTTGATGTTTCGATCGGGAAGTTTCTATAATGTGAAAGTCATGTCAAGTCATTGTGGATAACCCTCCTATTGGTCAAGGGTTAAAGTCCCCGTAGTTGTGGGGCCCTAGGGTTATTAGACTATCCTAGAGAAGTCGACCCTAGGTGAGTCATTGTAAGTCGGGGCAATAGTCCCCACCATCTAGGTCAAGGTTAACCCTCCTTGTTGGGCAGAGGGAAAAGTCCCCACAAGTTGTGGGGCACTAGGGCTATTAGACACTCCTAGAGATGTCATATATAGTAAGTAATTGTTAAGTGAGGCCGACATGTTGGAGTGCGCTTCAAGTAAATGAAAGAATATAAATAGAGAGCGAGCCTCTCTATTTATGACACACTCACTCACTCATTGGGGCACATGAGTGAGAGAGGAGAAGCTCTCATAGTGTGTGAGAGAGAGATAGAAGCTGTGGAGATAATCTTTATGTTTTCAGGTTTTACTGCTGCCATTGGTGCTCATTCTATCTCTGAGGAAGTTGTGGGGTTTTCTTCTTTATGGTTTCCCCGAGGTAAATTATTTGTGTCTCTTATATCTTGTGTTTTATTGCCATGCATGTTATTCTCTCAGTTAAATATCCTAAGATCATAATGCTAGCTTAGAATGATAAAAATCTAACACATCGTACCATACCATTTGTCATCAGTAGTTTCTACAAAGATAGCCCTTTTTCATGCTGGATGTAGGCCTAGTCCTCTACCAGGTCTTCATCACATCTTGAGTAAGCCTTCTTGTAGGAACTGTCCAGGATATTCTTTACATTTCCATGGTAAAACCTGCATCTTCAACCTTCATCTCATCGTATCCAGATCACCTCTTTTGTCCCGCACAAGACAAAACAACAAACAAACAAAGCATCTACGGTCGACCCACGTTCTATGAAAGAACCTCCTAGGTGCACCTCCTCGTGCTTCAAGACCTTATCATCTCAACATGGGAACACATATATCTCATATATATGTAAGGATGAATTATGAACCAACAAACTACTACACTAGGACCTTTTTATGTTCTTCTGTTCAACCTCAAGTGATTACATCTAAACAACCTGCATCTAGGATCTTTTCTGTTCAGAAAACCTTCAAGACGTATTATTTCTGAGTAATATTCCTACCATGCCATGGCTCATTCTTTACACTTAGACAACCCATGGGGCATATTACATCCGAATAACCTGCGTACCACACCAAGACTCATTCTTTACATTCAGATAAACCGTCTAAGGCCTGATTACATCCGAGCAACCTGCTACACTAGGATTTTTCCCGCTCGGACAACCTGTCTCATTTCCCATGTGGGATAATATGCTTTGTAACATATTAGGACTAATTACATCCAAGGATAACTTGTGATCTTCGCCAGGATGTTACATCCTTCTGTAGGACTAGTTACGTTTGAGAAACCTACGAGCTTTGCCAGGATGTTACTGTAAGACAACCTATCTTTCTAGCTATGCTAGAATACATCACTCCCTCTTTCAAGGGATCTCGATCTAGATCACACCAACTATTTCTATGAAGTACTCGAAGTTCACTCTTGCGAGAGGCTTAGTCAACACATCGGCTATCTGCTCCTCTGTTCTCCCGTACTAGAGCTTCACTGCTCCTCTTTGCACCATATCCCTGATATAGTGGAACTTGATCTCAATGAGCTTCAACTTGTCATGGAAAATTGGGTTTTCTGATAGCTTCACGCAACTCTGATTGTCGCAAAAGATACAAGTCACATCCAAGTGGAGATCAAATAATCTAGACAATAGCTTTCGCAACCACACTGCCTCCCAACTAGCCGAGAAAGTGGCAACATACTCTACCTCGATTGTACTCAATGCCGCACATGATTGCTTCCTGCTGAACAGGGAGATCATGCCAGATTTCAAACCGAAGCAACAAACTGAGGTGGTATTTATATCAGTGGCGCTACCTGCCCAGTCACAATCAATGTAACTATGTAGGCTAATCCTCTGATTCACATCATATTTGAGCCCATAATACACTGTACCTTTTAGGTACCTCGGAACATGCTTTACTGCTATTAGGTGAACCTATCTTGGATTCACCAAGAATTGGCTTAGGGTGTTCACTGTAAAGCATATGTCTGGTCTCGTATTTATCAGATAAATCAATGAGCTAATTCTCTGACGATACATCATGGTGTCGAACTTCTCGGATGAAGCATCACTTAGAAGCTTCAATTTAGATTCCATATATGTGGCCATTGCCTTGCAGTCCATCATTTCAAATCTCTTCAGAATCTCCATTGCATACTTCCCTTTCCCATGGAATATTCCGTCTGCACTTTAGAACACCTCCATTCCTTAAAAGTAGTGCATCATACCTAGGTCTTTCATCTCGAAATATGTATAAAGTCTCCTCCTTGCATCTGTAATGAGTTCCTCATCGCATGTCAGAAACAAGTCATTGACATATAACAAGAATATCACTGGTCTTCCATCTTCCACCTTGAAGTAGAGGTTGGAATCTATTTTACTCTTGGTAAATCCCAAGCTCACCAGGAAGCTATCCATCTTGTCGTACCATGTCCTTGGTTCTTGTTTCAATCCATACAATGCCTTCTTTAATTTGCACACATGGGTCTTCCTGTCATGTGTCTTGAATCTGAGTGTATGTTCTAGGTACACTTCCTCCTCAACTACTTCATTCAAGAAAGTTGTCTTGACGTCCATCTAGTGTACTTTCCATTTCATAACTGCTTCGAAAGCAAGTATGGTCCTTATGGAAGTGTACCTTGCCATTGGTGCAAATGTCTCTTCATAGTCTATGCCTTATTTATGTGAGAAGCCTCGTGCTACGAACCTTGCCTTGTGTTTCTCGATGCTTCCAACTGCACCATGCTTGATCTTGTAGATCCACTTTGAAGTCATGACATGCTTCTTCTTCAGTATCAAAAAACTCCTAGGCATCATTCTTCATAATCAATTGATATTCATCAATCATTGCATCCTTCCAATTTTTATTTTATGTAGCCTCTTCATATGTGGAAGGTTCTTTTTTCAATGATGTCACACAGTAGGGCCACATAGCTATTGTAGGGATTTATCCACTTTCTCTCTCTATGTATTCCTTCTAGAGCTCCATACCTTTCAGCTTCTCGTATGAGCTCTCGTGCCCATTCTAGTTTCTTCTTGTGGGAGTCCTCCTCAAGGATATTTTCTATCGGTCCTTTGGTCATGCAGTGATCTTCAGGGTCTTTTGGAATTGCTTCTCCAATTTCCATGTCTCAGAATCTCGTCTGTTTATGTTCCTCGACTTCCTGGATAGGATTCCTCCTGGATCTAAAGTATGCCAAGTCTTCATCAAAGGTTACATCTCTACCGATGTCGTTCTTCTTGAATCTTAGGAAGCATATTCAGTAGGCCTTTGATGTATCGATGTATCTTACGAATACACCCTTCCTTCGAGAAGGATCGAGCTTCGTTCTTTTCTCCTTTGGGACATGTATGTACACCGGGAAACCAAATATTCTCAGATGGATGACTTATGGTTTCAATCCTGATAAATCCTCTTTATGAGTCTTGTTTTCAAGTAATCGATGAGGAGTAGGGTTCTATACATACACAACTGTCTTGCTTCCTCCTCCCAAATGTGCATAGGAAGATCCTGGTCAAGCAACATTGCTCTTGCTGCTCCCATTATGGTCTGGTTCTTTTGTTTTGCAACCCCATTCTACTGAGGATTGTATGGAGTGCCCAACTCCCTCTTAATACCAGATTCTCTGCAGAGTTCCTTGAATTCTTTCAAGGTGAACTGGTCGCCTTTATTTGATCGTATAATGTTGATCTTCCTATCTGTCTGGTTCTTGACCAAGGATTTATATTCCTTGAACTTACTGGAAACTTCATTTTCTCTTTCAAGAAATATATCCAAGTCTTATGTTAGAAATCATTTATAAAAGAAACATAGTACACATACCCGCTTAATGAGATAGAAGGCATGGGTCCACATACATGCAAGTGTACTATATCCAATATTCCTTTAGCCTTGCTCTCAATGCTGGGAAATGTCTTCTTTGCATTCTTTCGTTTTGCACATCCTTTGCAAATTCCTTCAGGATTTTCCTGGATCTCTAGAAATACTGAGACTGCTTTGCTTTCCATCGGTAGTGCTCTGTAGTGCACATGCTCAAGAATTATGTGCCATAGTTCATTTGGTTCAATCGACTCATGAAGCAATGCTTGTTCAGGTTGTCCCTTCAACTTGTACAAGCCTTCATCTTCTTCTCCAAACACTGTTTCATCCTCTATTTTATTTCCTCTAGGCCACATCAGAACTTGGACATCGACAAATACAACCCTAATCCCCTTTGTACCTAGTGCATATATGGAGAGAATATTCTTCTTCGATCCCAGAACATATAACACATCCTTCATCTTTAAGAATTTCCCGGAGTCAAGCTTGTATGAAGCTTCACCACTCCCTTTTATGGGGTATTGATAATCATCCCCAAGTTTCACCTTGTGAGGTGACTCATGTTCAGACATATTGACGAATGATTCCTTGTATCCCATCATGTGTTTGGAAGCTCCACTATCCATGAGCCAATCATTGCTTCCGTGTGTGATAGTGCCAGTAAGTGCTGATATTAACACATACTCTTCATCCGAATCATCCTTCTCTTGTTTGAACCTTTTGATTGTAGGTTCATCATCTTCGGCAATATGAGCATGGTGTCTCCTTTTTGGATGGGACAATATCTTTCCAAGTGTCCCTTTTCATCACATGTATAACATCGAACATTTGAAGTATCTCTTTTGTTCTTCTTTGGTTTCTTGTCCTTCTTCTTGTTGTGATGAAAGTTCTCCTTCTTCTCCTTCTTATTGAAGTTCTTCTTGGTGTAAACTGCGAGAGCTTGAACATCACTTGCTCCCATATTTTCTTCTCCTTCTTCTCCTTCTTCTTGTTGTGATGAAAGTTCTCCTTCTTCTCCTTCTTATTGAAGTTCTTCTTGGTGTAAAGTACGAGAACTTGACCGTCAGTTGCTCCCATATTTTCTTCTCTTCTCACAAGTATAAATTCTTCTTGTGCACATTCTTCTTGGAGTATTCCAAAAGAGATCAAATTCCTTCTTGCACAAATCCCTTGAATGAATGAGTCCCATGATCTAGGGATACCATTCAAATTAGTCATTACAATTTCTCCTTCTTCGACATTCTCTTCAACTGCTTCAAGTTTTTCTTTGATTTGAGAAACCCTTGTGAAGTAAGACTGTATAGTCTTGGAGTTTTGTATCTTCACATTCTTCAACTGGTTCCTCAAATTCATCTTCGGTTGATGTTCTTTCCTTCAAACATATTTCTTAAAGCACCATATACTTCCTTTGGTGTCTTGAATGTAGACACATGGGGGATGAGGTGATCCTTAATAACATCTGCAATGATTTTCTTAGCCTTAGCGATGCTTCTCTTCTGAGCAACCTTAGCCCCATATCCCTCTGGTTATGGAACATTTCCAGTGATAAACTGATCCAAGTCATTCTCTTCAAGGATCAGATAGATTATGTACTTCCATTCCCATAAGTTATCAACCCCTCGAAGCTTGTCCTCGAGCTGAGTATGGTTAGTCATATTTTCAAAATGAGAACCTCATATGGAAGTAACAAAGATTTAGATCTTACCAATTTGAGGTGTCCGACCTGGTTCCAGAGATGGTTGACCTAGGGTTTGTCATAGAAACCCTAATTTTCCAAACTTGGAGTCTGGGAAATCTATTGGACAAAAATATGTGTCTCCTTGAGGCTATTTTCTCATCTAGGTCACTTCTTGAAAAATGAGGTGGAAATCCTCTGATACTTGATGCCCTAGTTCCTCCCGACACTAGTGACAGGGTAAAAAATGAAACTTCTCCGATTCAGAAACTGTCTCTGCCAAAAGATGTGCCCTAGTGAGGCGAGTTAGCTTGTCCCTCTTTGCATAATGATCTATGTAGAGAACACCTTGAAATAGGAAGCTTTAGTTTCCACAGCTGCATAGTGCCTTCTTTTAGAGAGGCTTTGATACCGTGTTAGTTTTTCTTAAGAGCTTATTAGATTATCTAGGATGTTTATCTAAAAGAATAACAAGTTCAGTAAGATGCATAAGAGATAAAAGATACACGAGACACAAAGGTTTTCATTAGGGAAACCATAAAGGAGAAAACCCCGCAAACTTCTTTAGAATAGTAAGATGATCAAAAGAAGTAATAGGAAGTATACATTAACTATCTATCTCTCCTCCTTTTTCTCTCTCTCTCTCTCATATGAACTTGAGAGTGTGAGGTGTGTGTATAAATGAGGGAGAGTGCCTCCCTATTTATACCCTTTCAAGTCATTGAGCAAACATAAGAATCGAGCCTACATGTCTTCTAACATAGGGTCCACTTCTCCTAGAGAGACTATGAATACATATTAGATGATGTTACACTGGGGACTATTACCTTGACTTACAACAGAGGTTGTACCTCAAGGTCTAGAAAAAAATTAGATATCATGTAAAGGGGTACAACAATATACAATGATAATATACATCAAAATATCTTTCAAAGCTACAAATACATCAACAAAAGGAGGATTGCTCACCCTTGTGGCATTTCTCTCCAAACATTAACTCCCAATATTGAATTAACCAAGGTGTGAAAGGAACAATTACAATAAACCTCATGCTACAAACACCAAAGGTGCAAGTACTCACGTTTAATGAATGATCCGTAAACGACAACAGGTAACTAATTCACTTATTAAGTCATTTCAGATGATTAATTAATTTATCAAAATTACCATAATTAAAAGGAGACATTGTCAATAATTTCACATATAAAACATATCATACCTAGACTCAGATAAATAAACACATAAACATATATGCAGACCATATTTGATGTCGAAGTTCGTCAGATCTCCCTTGACTACATATCTGGGCTCAATCAATTGCTGAACAAATTCATTAGTACATCAAATGCAACAAACCACATCAAATTTTTGGACAATGACTGAAATTCTAACTATGTACATAAAGGACATATATACTAGTGTGATACCTCAAGCGTACAAGAAACTTTGTCTCATATGAAGAATCTTCAAGAACTGGATAGCCATAATGTTTAGAACAAGATTATACTATTTGAATTTTCTTCCATCTCCTCAGAACAAAATTCTCTATCTGCTCAGACCATCAATTGATCGAAACATCCCTCGATTGAACTTCCATCAACAGACTTTGCTTCCATTGAATTCCTTTGACTGGATGACTTATTGATTCCATGTTTAAATAGACTATTAAATAGAAGAACTTGGTAGGTGAATATGCGTTGATAACATGCCCAATTTGGGGCAAAATCAATCTCTATTCCCAAATTACCTGTAGGATAAGAATCCATGACCAAATGAGGAGAAAAATGGCATGAAGTGAGGATCAAATTAAAATATCCGCATCCAAAGATCTCTGTACAAATCGAAAAACCAAATCCACATTCGTAACTTCCGGTTTAAACCATGGCCATTGATCTAATATTCCATTGGACAAGTTGGGCCATCAATATGGAATATGTCATAGCAACCCCAATAGTAAGATGCCGACTTGTCCAATGCCAACATTCTAAATCTGACTGTTGATGCTGACTTTCCAATGCTGACTTTTCCAATGTCAACCTGCTCCAGCTGTTCCGATCCCAATGTTGAAAGTGAGGACTGGCATCACAACTTCCCCAACGATCCTCCTAAATTCTAAATCTTGACCTTCCAGCTATTCTGATGTCGAAAGTCAGAAGTTGGCACAGGCTCAAAAAACTATCATTTCCTCTCTCGACTCCCAATCACGACTTTGGAAGTCAGAGATAGACCTTGCTTCTGCATGCCACACGCTGAAAGGTAATTGGTCCAAATGTCAAAACATGAAATTGTAATAATTTCCATATATGAAGTCCAAATTTCAAAAAATAGGTATCACCAAAAATATCGGAAAGCTCTATACAATTGTGTGCTTCTTGGAAACATTTGAGGACTTGGAAATTTTGGGGAGTTGGGAGATCCACTTTGATCATACCTCCCCACTAAAAAAAAACTTATAGACCACCAAAAATTTATACCATTAAAATTTACATACAAAGTTTGAGTCATCAATCTCTTTGTGACTCCACAAAGGCATACAAACTCTTTGTTGTACATGAATGATCATCTATCACCTTTATAATTCAACCTTCTTGTGATCACAATAAGTGATTTATAAATTTTTTAAATAAGCTACCCATTCCAGAGTAAACCAAGATAAAGGATTTCCCTTCTTAGGCGGTTCTTCTTCATGAACTTCTTCTTGGAGTGCTGGAGTTTGTACAAAGCTACATTTTTCCTTATGGGATCTCCAACAACTTTTCTCCGATGGTTTGCAAGCGTAGGCATGGCATTTCTTTGTTGCTTTGGGTGAAGCTCTATTTTTAGTTTCCAACACTTCTTTACCCGACGTCTACTAATTATAAAATGAGTACATAAGTTTTGTGACTTCCTGTCCTTCATTCCTTTCTTCTTTTGTTTACAAGGATTATGTTCTTCATGTTTCATCTCCTTTCTAATAAACAAAATTCTATTGTAAAGAGATTCTCTCTTGTAACACTTGGATACACAATGGTTAGTCAATCCATAAAAGTACATGAATACGCATGCCATAAACTATGTATTTCATAGAATTTTTTTCTTGTAATCAAATAAAACATTGGAGTAATAAGGTTTTATATACCTTTTATCGCCATCCTGTGTGAAAAATCGTCAAGGATAAGTTGTCTTTACTCTTTGTTTGTCAGGCTTGTATTTCTTTGGATATATCTTGGACTCTTCATCATTATCAAGAGATGGTGACATGCCATCTTTATTCTTGCATGATTTAAGTAATAGTTCAGGTTCTTTGCTTGAAGCACCTTTTGCTTCAAAGGATTTGGAATACTCTCCATATCCCAATCTAGCATACTGAGGTCTTTCTTTCACTTCTAGTGGGTGATTGATGCCTTGTCCATTACAACCAAGTCCTCCTCCTTTATAACACATATTAGTAAGGAGTTTAAGATAAATTTTGAATGTGTGATTCTCAAAGATTCCAATAGAAACACCATCATCAACATGAGATGAATAAGAACATGCTGAAACACTTTCAACACATACCTCAGTTTGGGTTTCTACATCTTTGGTAAAACTATGTCCATTTTACAAAGTATATTCTTCATTCTTTTGAATATCATCATTGTTCTGGAACATTCACAACATCTCGTCTTTACTTTGCAATTCAAGTTGTATTACTTGAAATCTCTCTTGCAAATCTTGAAGCTTGTTTTGCATTACATGCTTCGCTTCCTTGGATGCCCACCATAATCTCCTCAATTCAACATTTTCTACCTGAATTTCATGATTGATCTCTTTAAGTTCACGAAGACATGCTTGCTTCTTTGATGATTTTCCCATGGTGGTATTCTATAATCAAGACACATGCACTTCCAAAATAGAAGAATCTAACACAAATACGTTAACCCTTTCGACAATAACTTGAATTATCCACAAAGCCAAATGGAGGGGTGTCGGGTACAACTGATCATGCACCCAATTGCAATTTTTAACAAGGATCAGGAATAATAATGTCTCTCACTCTCATCAATTCTAAGAGTGGCCAACAAATCCTTAACAATGTTTCCAAGCTAACTGGCAATTACATGAAGTTTTAAGGTAACATTTGAAATCTCAAAACAAGTATAATGAGCAATATTACCATTACCATAATTCAAATGAAAAAGTGTAGAGTACTAAATATTTAAATAGACCCTTGATCCAATACATCTCCTTTTAAAACTCTTGGCCTTTATATAATTCTGCCACCATAGATATGTATAAAATAAACATATTCTGCACTTTTGTTTAACAACATTTAACACTATGGCAAAACTTTTGTGATACAACTCACAATTGTAGTTTCTGCAATTCTTTCATAGTTGTTCCCTCAGGATAAAAAGAGTGGCTCACACCAAGACATTAGCCACTACAAGGTTTACTCATGACTAAATAACCTAATTTAGTGTATGCAGGTATGTACCTCTGCCTCACCTTTCATGCAGAACCATACATGATTGAGAAAAATATCAATATTTAAATAGAAATATACCTGCTGCACATGGGTCGATTTCTCAATATAGATGTCAACGCTGTCACCATAAACATGGTGGATACTCTTGTAGTAGGTACATAGGGAAAATTCTCTCAACCATATACTTTTGTCCATTGCTCTCGGTAAATTGCAACCATGCATCAAATGCACATACATAGATCTAATATCCTCGGCAACTTGACCCGTTTAAACAATGATCTCTTTGACCACAACTATGATGACTTTCCAATACACAATTAACATTGATGGAACTTCCATGTGAATTCACAGACCTATGGTTTTTCCTTATGCCACCAAACTTCATCAAAACAAAAATACCTCCTACTGGTGGATTCTCTTCAATGACAACCTACTGATCTTGAGGATCTGATACCAAAATGATATGTAAATGACAACAAGTAACTAATTCATTTATTAAGTCATTCTAGATGATTAATTAATTTCTCAAATTTCCCATAATTAAAATGAGGTATTGTCAATTATTTCACATATAAAACATATCTTGCTCGGAATAAGATAATTCAACACATAAATAAACATGCATACCATATTTGATATCAGAGTTCGTCAACCACCCCTGAATACAACTTTGGGATCAATCAATCGTTGAGCCAATTCATTAGTCCATCAAATGGAACATATTACATCAAATGTTTAGACAATTACTAAAATTCTAAATGTGTACATAAAGCATAATTATACCAATGTGATACCTCACACATACATAATGAGAAGCTCTGTCTCATATGCAGTATCTTCAAGCACAACACAACCACACAGTCCAGAACAATATCCTATAGTATGAGTTTTCTTCCATCTCCTCAGTCTAAAGTTCTCTGTCTGGTTAGATCATCAATTGATTGATCCATCCATCGATTGCCTCTGTCAATTAACCCTCTGTCAATAGAATTTGCTTCCATTGAATTCCTTTGATTGACTAAGTTACTGAATCATTTTCTAAACAGTCTGTTAAATAGAATAATTTGTACGGTGAAGATCCATGGATAATGTGCCCAATTTGGGACAAAATCCATCTCGATGCCCAAATTACGTGTAGGATAAGAATCCATGCTCAAACCAAGAGAAAAATGATACGAAATGAGGATCTTATTCAAATATCCACGCCCAAATATCTTTGTACAAAAAAAACAAAAAACAAATATGTAGTGGTAACTTTCAGTTTAAACCAGGGCCGTTGATCTAATCTGTCATCGAATAAGCTGGTTCATCGATCTGCAATCTGTCGTTGCGACCCCGACTGTCCGATACTGACTTTTCAAAGCCGATTGTTGATGTTGATTTTTTAAATTTGAATTTTTTGATGTTGACTTGTTATGACTGTTTTGACCCCGACGTCAGAAGTCAGAAGTCGAAACTTGAATCAAAACTTCTTTGGTGATCCTCCCGACTTTCAACTCTTGACCTTCCAGTTGTTCCAATGTCGAAAGTTGGGAGTCAACACAGGCTTAAGAAAACTGTCATTTCCTCTCCTGACTCTTGATTGTGACTTCAGAAGTTGGAGATAGATCTTGCTTCCGTATGCCACATGTTGAAGGGTACTTTGTCCAAATGTCAAAACTTAAAATTGCCATAAATTCCACATCTAATGTCCAGATTTGACAAAATGGGTATCGTCGAATTCGAATTCACCCTTCTTGGGATCACAACAAATGGTTTACAAAATTTTGCAGCAGAAAAATTTACAACAAAAACAATCAGCTTTGTAAATAAGCTACCCATTTCTGAGTAAACTAGGATAAAGGATTTCCCTTCTTAGGCATTTCTTCTTCATGAACTGCTAGAGTCTGTACAACTCTTGCATCAACTACATTTGTCCTTGTGGTATCTCACACAACTTTTCCCCAATGATTTCAAGGGTAGACATACCATTTCTTTGCTACTTTGGATGAAGTTCTAGGTGTAGTTTCCAACACTTCTTTACCAGATGTCCACCTATTTTACAATCAGTGCGGAATTTTTGTGACTTCTGTCATTCCTACCTTTCTTCTTCTGTTGAAAAGGATGATGTTCTTCATGTTTCATCTCCTTGCTAATCAACAATTTTTTTCGTGTAAGGAGCTTCTCTCTTCCAACACTTGGATACATAGTGGTTAGTCAATTCATAAAAAGTACATGGATATGCATACCATAAACTATGTTTCATAGCCATTTTTCTTGTAATCAAAGAAAACGTTGAAGTAATAAGGTTTTCTATACCTTTTATCGTGGTCATGGGTGAAAATTGTTGTGGATACGTTGTATTCCCTCTTTCTTTGTCATGTTTTTCTTTCTTTAGAGAGATATTGGACTCTTCGTCACTGTCATGAGATGGCGGTGTGCCATCTTTTTGCTTGCATGATTTAAGTAATAGTTCATGTTCTTTGTCTTGGTTGTGGAGCCTGATCTTCCTAATTCAGAGATGTTATTATTTTAGTCATGTTTGGATCCTAGCACATAACGAGGGGGTGTGGGGCATCTTTCCCCTCCATTATAGTCACCAGGGGGGTCCGGGGTGGGCGGGGGCCAACAAAACTTTAGGAAAAAATCCCTTGTAGAATGTTGTAATTTCAGAGTCATGACCTGGTAAATAATGGGTGATTTATGGGCCCATGGTTTTGGGCATCCCGTGGTATTTTTCCATGGTATTCCTTTTATAAAAGGAAGGCATTGTAATGCAAATTTGTATTGTAGCCTTATAAAACGATCTCTGTGATTGTGTGAGAGAGAATATGAGAGAGTGAAGAGGAAGTGTAGCAGGTGTGCTACAGGTTGTATCCATTCATCTTGTTGGATGGTATAATAATAAAGGATTGGAAATTTATGTGTGGATGTAGCCCATTCTGGGTGAACCAAGTCATATATTTGTCTCACTTGTAATATGATTTAATATTTGCATCTTGTTTATTGTTTATTGTTATTTCTCTAAGATCATGTTTTCTAACACTTTGCTTGAAGCAACTTTTGCTTCAAGGGCTTTGGAACACTCTCCATATCCCAATCCGACATAGTGAGGTCTTTCTTTCATTTCTAGTGGGCGAGTGATGCCTTGTCCATTAATGCCAAGTCCTCCTCCTTTACAACCCATCTTGGTAAGGAGCTTAAGACCAATTTCGAATGTGTGTTTCTCAAAGATTCCAATAGAAACATTATCATCAAGATGATATGAATAAGAATATGCTGAAACACTTTAAACATATACCTCAGTTTGGGTTTCTACATCTTTGGTAGAAGTATGTCCCTTTTGCAAAGTAGATTCTTCATTCTTGTGAACTTCATCACTGATCTGGTACCTTCCGAACATATTGTTTTTAACTTGCAATTCAAGTTGCATTGCTTGAAATATTGTTTTCAAATCTTGAAGTTTGTTTTGCATTCCATTCTTCTCTTCCACGGATGTCCGCCACAATCTCCCTGATTTATCATTTTCTTCCTGAATTGCCTAATTGATTTCTTCAAGTTCATGAAGACGTGTTTACTTCTTTGATGCTTTTCCCATGGTGGTCTCCTGCAATAAAGACACTTACACTTCCAAAATAGAAGAATATAACAGAAATACATTAATCCTTTGGAATTTTTTTTTAATTATTCACAAATCCAAATGGAGGGGTGTCGGTTACAACCGATCATGCACCCAATTACAATTTTTAACAAGGATCATGAATAATAATGTCTCTTACTCTCATAAATTCTAAGGGTGTCTAACAAAGCCTTTACAATGTTTCCAAGCCAAATGGAAATTACATCAAGTTTTAAGGAAACATTTGAAATATGAAAATAAGTATAAGGAGAAATGTTACCATTACCATAAGTCAAATGGTAGAGTGCAGTGTACCAAAGCTTTGAACCGATCCTTGATCCAATACATCTCCTTTTAAAACTCTTGGTATTTATTTATTTCTGACACCACATACATGTATAAAAGAGACATATTTTTCACTTTTATTTAACAACAAAACATTAACGCTATAACAAGACTTTTGTGATACAACTCACAAGTGCAACTTCTACAATTCTTTCACAGTCGTGCACTCAGGATAAAAAAAGTGGTTCACACTAGGTAGTTATCCATTACAAGGTGTAGTCATGACTAAATAGCCGAATTTAGCATAAGCGGGTATGTACATATACTTCACCTTTCACACATAACCATACATGATTGAGAAAATTCTCAATAATTAAATAGAAATATACCTACTGCATGTGAGTCGATCGACGATTTCTCAATATGTATTTCAATGTTGTGACCATAAACATGGTAGATACTTCTGTAGTAGGTACGTAGGGAAATTATCCCAATCAAGGACTCCTGTCCATTGTTCTCAGTAAATTGCAACTATGCATCAAATGCACAGATGCAAATATGCTCTCCTTCACGAATTGACCCCTTCAAATAGTGATATATTCGAAAACAACTATGGAAACTTTCCAATACACAATTAACAACGATGGAACTTCCATATGAATGCACAGACCTTTGGTTTTCCTTATGCCTCCAAATTTCATCAAAAAATAACTACCTCATGCAGGTGGATGCTCTTCATTCACAACCTATTAATCTTTAGGATTTGATACCAACATGATCCGTAAAGGAAAACAAGTAACTAATTCACTTATTAATTCATTCTAGATGACTAATTAATTTCTCAAAATTCCCATAATTAAAAGGAAATATTTTCAATTATTTCACATATAAAACATATCATGCATGGAATCAGATAATTGAACACACAAACATATATGCAGACCAGATTTGATATTGAAATTCGTCAAAACACCCCTGACTACATCTCCGGGCTCAATCAATCACTGAACCAATTCATTAGTCCATAAAATGGACTAGATTACTTCAAATTTTTGGACAATGACTAAAATTATAACAATGTACATAAAGTAAAGATATACCAATGCGATACCTCACGTGTAAAAAATGAGAAGCTCTATCTCTTATGCAATTTATTGAAGCACTAAACATAAACACAGTATGGAACAAGATCCTATAGTCTGAAGTTTCTTCCATCTCCTCAGTTTGAAGTTCTCTGTCTACTCATACCATCAATCGATTGATCCATCCATCGATTTCCTTTGTCAATTGACTTTTCATCAACAAAATTCGCTTCCATTGAATTCCTTTGACTGAATGACTTACTGACTCGATGTCTAAACAATATATTAAATAGAAGAATTTATCCGGTGAAGATCTATGGATAATGTGTCCAATTTGGGACAAAATCCACCTCGATGCCCATATTCCCCGCAGGATAAGAGTCTATGCCTGAATCAAGAGAAAAATGGCATGAAATTAGGATCAAATTCAAAGATATGTGTCCAAATCTATTGGTACAGACTGAAAAACCAAATCCACATTCGTAACTTCTGATTTAAACTAGGGTCGTTGATATAATCTATTGTCGGCAAGCTAGGATGTCGATTTGTAATCTACCATTGCGACCTCGATTATCCGATGTCAACTTGTTCAATGTTGTCTTTTTGAAGCCGACTATATGCTGATTTTCTAATGCTGACTTTTCGAAGACAAATTTTCTGATGTCGACCTCTTTCAACTGTTCTAACCTCGACGTCGGAAGTCAAAAGTCAAAAATAGCATCACAAATTTCCTAACAATCCTCTCAAATTCTAAATCCCGACCTTCAAACTATTATGACCTCAGAAGTTGGAAGTCAGTATGGGCTCAACAAAACTATCATTTCCTCTTCCAAATCCTAATTTTGACATCGAAATTCGAAGATAGACCCTGCTTCCACAAAAGATGTGTCGAAAGGTAATTGGTCCAAACATCAAAACTTCAATTTGTGATAAATTCCACATATGAAGTCCAAATTTGAAAAAATGGGTATCACCAGAAATATTTCGACAAGCTCTATACAACTATGTGATTCTTGGAAACATTTGACGACTTTGAAATTTTGGTCACTTGGGAGATCCACCTGGATCAATGAATACCCTCCAAAAGAGCTTAAGAGGATGTTACACATTTATCTTAGGTACTGTGAGCACTTCCCACTTGCAATCTCCCATATGATAGCCTGGGAAATTCCACTAAAATTACCACTTCACAGTCAACAACCAAGGGGAATAGTTGTGATTCAATACTGTGCATATAGGTATGGAATGCAAGACTTAACTCCTTGAGTTGAATCTATATACAAAAGTGGTGCCACCTTGAGGGATTTCCACTTCAATATAGAACCTCCATACACATAATAATTGTACAAAACAAGTGAAGAGGGGATATCAACTTCACTTGCCTAGATTGATCGTAGTGTTTGACACATGTGTTAGATGTGCTTTCATGGAAAGCTCTCTTTGTTACTGTGGATTTTACTCTATTTAATAAGTTCCTAGTTTATGTTTATGGATTTGGAGAATTTACTCTCTAACCTCACACCAAGGCCCTATAAGCTAGACTAAAATGTGTTTTCTATAAAATAAAGTATAATTAATTTTAGCTTTAAGTGTCGGTTTTAAGGTTCATTGCTTACTCAATGGTATGGAGTGAAACTTTTGTGTTGTTTTTACTCGAAAATATTTGTAAAAATACATTGAACGATGCAAAATACATTTTTTTTTTTTGATGAAAACTATTAGCTATAGAAAAAGAGAGAAATTACTCCTTAATGAAAACACAAATATGAGAAACTATTATGTAAACTAATGATATATATTGGCTTATAAAGAAAAAATGCAAACCGTGCAAAACGATAATGGCTTTTTGTTTTTCTTTTGAATGAAAACAATGCATATCTAAAAAATGAAAGCTATGTTGCATATGAAGAAAGGAAATATATTGTGATAAAGAAAATAACTAACATGCAATATGTCATGCAAAGTTTTTCTTTCTATGTAATAAAAAAAATCTAACTCTCTTCTAAATGAAACCACACATGCAAGGGGTTAAAATAATAGATGTAAGTCTATTGTTCGACAAACAATCAATCATCACAGGAAAATTAAAATTATTGGCAAGTTGCATGCCCAAAACTAAGCTTGAGGCTCCTAAGAGAGACCAAGGAGGCCTGATCACGACTGTTGACCTAATAAGGGTGACCGGTTACAATTATTGGCCCCCAAAAAACGACAAAACACTTAGGAAGAGAGAAAAATATCTTAAAAGCAGTGAAACACACTATCGAGTTGTCCTAAAGTTTCTTTAATTGAATGCATTGAAAATAAAATTGTCCTAAGGCTTCTAAGAAAGCAAAAACATAGTAGAAAAACTTGATTCAAGAAAAGATTCAAAGAAGTTTTTCCCCATTGAAGTTGCCAAATCAGTTGTATGGGAAAGTGTCACAACAACTATGAAGTTGAGTGCTTTCCTTGGATACTAGGTTAAGCTCATCAACAGAGGAGATAAATTCCTAACTGAACTTTCCCTATAATTTATGATACATGTAATATAAACAAAGAGTTTGGAAGTAGTTAAGTGCTTGATTATGTAAGGTTTTTCCAAGATTTTGTCACACTAATTGTATGGTTTGAATAATCACCCACAAGTGGAAAATAAACATACCAAAGCATTGTGTAAATTTGTTATATATTCAAAATAAGGGAAAAAAAAAACAACACAACTAACTAAACTAAACTAATAAGATCTCATCATTCTTCAATTACATCACACATAAAGAGTGCCAAGGCAATGCATAACGAATCGAATGATAGTTTTTATATTATTATAAAAAGTGGTATAGAAATGAGCACCTTGGTATAGTGAAGAGGAAGAGGGGCCTTTGGTATATTTTATGGAATCATACTCCCTCCTTCCTACTTTTATGGAATTAAAATATAAGGTTCCTTTTTATACCATTATGAATTAGGATTCCTATTTTTATGCAATTAAGAGATATGATTCCTCTTTTGATGCAATTACGAGTTATGATTCCACTTTTTATGCAATTAAGTGCCATGATTCATCTTTTTATGCAATTAAGAGCTAGGATTCCTCATTAAGGTGTGTTTAACTTCAATTATGTCTATCCCAATCTAGGGTGGAAAATATTATTATAACAATATATATGTACTTCCATCGAAAAATCATCAAAATATCATTATGATATGAATGCCATATAACATAATACTATTCTATAGATATAAGTGTCCAGCATAAGTTCACGAAGTCTAGGAAAAACAAAAACAACAAAACATAAATTATACAGTCTTCTAGTGCAAGAAACATCATAAAATTGGCGGAAAAGATATTCCTCTAACGTCATCTAGAAGAAAAATATGTTTATCAATTCCAAGTATAGTCAATGGAAAACCTATATCAAAATCCTTGATATGAATTAGACCTGGAGCCTAAACCAATCCGTCCTTTGAAAGCGTGTTAGTAGTGATATTCAACTCTTTGTATATGTGAGAAAAATATATTTTAGTTAACTTTAGAGAGGTTGTCCCTATTTTATCTGCTAAAGACTCAAGAGAAATAACAACGTCTTGATCATTATTCATCCATTTAATAACAAAAAAAGAATAACCACAATCTTGTAGACTATCAATGTTCATGTGCAAATACAACCTCAAACGAGCTCATAGTGCTAAAAAATAAGCATGAGTATTTGTGATTTGAACTACATTAAAAGATAAATTAAAATAGTGTTAATATTGAAGAAATAAAACCCCACCAATTCTATAAATACAATATGCTCCCTAGCAAGCTCCATTAAAAATCCTAATGTAGAGACTTTATTACAACTAGCTCTCCAACCACTTAAGTCTTTGTAAGTTTCCTCCGTGATTTATAAAATTGTGGTCTAGCACAAACATGATAAAATATCTAAGAAGTTGGGAGTATTCTATCTTAAAATAGACTTGAATTGCACACCAACTAGATGCCCTAGATAGTGATAATTAGACAACTCAAAAAACCTTTAACTCTCATTGTTGAAATCAAATCCTTAAGCCTTCTTGCACTTAGTCTCCTCGGTGAGCATTGTTAATGCCAATCCACCTACAAATAACCTTCCACACTTGTAAAGTATATGGGCAACATGAAAAAATATGTGATACATTTTGAATCTCATTTCTACACAAGTAGCAAATTCCCACACCATGCTTCTGCCTTTTTTGTCGAAAATCCTAGGTTGGAACCCTATTCATAAGTGTAAGCAACATAAAAACCTTTGTCTTTTTTGGCACTTTAATATTTCAAATCCGAGACTACCACCAAAAATATTCATTACTCTCAAAGCCATCATCTCTTCATATTCAAGTTTAGAAGTATAAACCCCCCTATCTATTTGAGACAAGCTCATCTAGATTTTCACTTAATCTTATGTGACCATTTGTTGGAGGAGCTAGTCGGTGAGCCGACTAGTTGAGTTAATCGACTAATCAGAGATTAGGTCGGTCTCCAAAGGTCATGTCAGTTGACCAAACCGACAAGTAGTTACCCATAACCGTTTTGTAATCATATATAATAGGTTGTCGAGCCAGTTAAGAACTTGGTTCATTTTTTGTATATGTATGGACCCTCATGTGATTCTATAATATGATTTGTTATTCCATTACCTGTTCTTGTCTCTTGTCTCTATATGTTTATATGATTCTTATGTGTATTATTGGTAAACTTATGTGATCTGTGAGATTACAACATTGGTAACCTTATGTGATCTGTGAGATTATCATCACCAGCATTGAAAAGTCGACCTAAGAAGGAAATTGAACGAACAGTGACACACAAAGGTACGTCGAACTTGTAGAAGTTAGAAAGAGAGAAGAGGAAGAAAAGAAGGGAAGAGAGAAGATAGAAATCTAGAAAATTGTAAAGAGGAATGACCACTAGGGTGACAGAACATGGAAGAAATATTCCAGAGTCGGGTCATGACCGACAGGAAGAAGGCACGGATGAGGAAGTATCACCCATGGAAGAAGATTTGTGGATAGAGCAGCGAGAAGATCTCCAACTTGAAATTCCCCAGGAGGTAAGACCTTTGTCTCCATCAAATCCGAGTACCCGAATGTAAGCCATTATCGAAGAGGACCTGTGACTAAGAGCTAGTGAGTTCGGTATATGGAGTTGACTAGAAGATGAAGTAAATGATGATAATCATTTAGTAATCCGTCGATCAGAGGAAGGAAATTGGGTAACACTTCAGGCATACCATTCCAATCGAAGTATCCACTTGCTATACACAACACATGAAGGAGCATCCCCCCTCCCAAACACAACTTTACAAGAAACAGAACAGTCGGACTTGCAAGCACACCAGTGCAGCTGGACATCGACAGAAGAATTCGACCCGAACCAACTACTTGTGGGAGAAGAAAAAACAAACAAAATGACCGACGGGAACAAAAGTTCCATCGACAACAGTTGTGAACAAAGAGATACGTAGAGTATCCCACTACCCCCACCACCACCCCCACCGCCTCGTCCTTCCGTAGGAGACATCAACATCGACATGGGTCATGGCTCAACACATATCCCCCTCTATGAGGGTGACGAAGATCCCGAACGACATTGGTTTATCTGTGAGTCAATATGGGAGGCCAATCAAGTTACGAGCGCGACAGATGGCGCAGTTCGTCGGTGCTTTACGAAAAAGAGCACTAAATTGGTATATGACTTATATCGAGAGAACACCCTGAGCATCCAAAGCATACATTAAGGCACAATTCTTATCTCTCTTTAAAACACCAGATGCAAAGCATCTGGCAGCAAAAAAGATGAAGCATACATCTCAAATTCCAGCAGATTCTGTCCAGGACTATGATAAGAGATCGAAGGACCTCCTGAGCCAACTAGACTATGTAATTGATGAACAATTATTAATTCAGTGGTTTCTTGCAGGCCTTCCACAAAAAATCCGGCAACATATAAGCTTGGAGACGTTTAAAACATATGAAGATGCACTTACCAAATCTCTGCAGGTAGAGATTGATGAGGATTTCCCAGCATATCCCATCAGTACTAGACTGGAAGAATAGCTAGAAATCATGCAGAAATCTTTGAAAGAGCTGAACCTAAAAAATTAGGATGTTTGGTGCACAAAGTGCTGCACAACCGGACACACTAAAGATAATTGTCGACAAGACATAAGTTGACAAGACATTCGCTTTCTTAAGACAAAATGCTTCTACGACATTTTCCAAGAATATGGAGAGCATACAACGAAATATTTCTCATATAACATGAAGAATGGAAAAGCATTTTAGTGCGCAATCTGTGAGGTAAAGAGTCACACAACGACCGATTGTGACTTGAACCTAAAGAATCGACAAAACTATCAAGTAGTCTACCAAACAAATCTAGTCGCGAAGAATAATGATAACATTCCAAGGAGTAATGATCAAAATGAGCTGAATAATCAAAGATATGAAGGTTGTCGATACGAGCACCGGTTCGACAATCGTCGTGGAGGATTTGGAGGTTGAGGACGATTTTCTGGAAATCGTGACAATCGACCATGACGACCTGTCCAGTGCTTTGCACGTTATAAAGAAGGACACCGCTACACAGATTGTCCATACAAGGATAGAACTGATCTAAAGTTTTGTACTAGTTGTGGTGTGGGCAATCACTGACTAGAGGATTGTCCCACGATGCTTGACAAGATTAATAAAAAGAAAAAACGTTAATGTCTTGTTGTGTGTTCAGAAACATGATGTAATGCATACAAAGAACCTACATATAGTCATTCGACAAGGGGCGAAAATCGGAAATGATAATCCATGTATAAGGAAAATTAAAGAAAAAAATGATTATCCTAACCCGACAAAGAAAAAAAAATTATATAATGATGCATCAACCATGTTTCAGGAATTTGCTAGACATGAAGCAGTTGATGATAGACAACACAACACACTTAAATAACTATTCAGTTTAGTACAGAATGATAAATCGGTGTCTCAATTCATTGACTTATTATATAATATGAAGCAGAAAAATAATACAGATAAACAAACTAAAAATATATGCAGCTTGAATCAAAGAGACACGAGTGATGCTCACCCACTTGTTGACCTTGAAATTGAAGGATATCATGTTCGAAAAATCGTTCTCGATTTCGGTTCACAAGTAAATATTATGACATGAGATACATGGGAACAGTTGGGCAGACCTCGACTAAATGAGTCAAGCATATACCTCAAATTAGCCGACCAAGGATTGATCGAACCCATTGGGGTTTGGATAAATGTCGATACAAAAATAAAGGGCATATCAACTAAGATCGACTTTGAAATTATTGACCCTAAGGAATGATCTAGCTCCTTCCCAGCCTTGGTAGGTCGACCTTGGGGAAGAAAAATGAAAGCATCAATATTTTTAGACAAGGAAAGAATAAAATTAAAAGGGAATGGACATAAAGTTATTATCCCCATTCATCCTTCCCAACGCGAACCTTGGACCGAATCTATTGATGAAGCAGCCGACATTCGACAACTATAGAAAATACACAATAATGAAGACTATACTAAACCCAATATTTATGGTGAACTTCATCTAGGGAACCAGGACTCGGTCGGATATAACTCAGATGCAGAATTATACGATTGGGAGATTGAAAATTATGAAACACAAGCAAGAGGTTGCTGGACCATTCAAGCTATCCAGAAGAAACCAACCCGACACAACTTTTCTGTAAAAATATTTGAGAAAAGAATAAGGGAATACCCCTCATTAGAACCAATAAAAATGGATAATAAACAAAGTATTCGGTATAAAGAAAGAGAATCACCAGTTCTCCACGTAGAACAAGTCTTTAAGAATCTAGGTGAACATGGCCGACTTCAAAGCTTGGTCGAAACATTTACAGGACAAGCTGCTCAATGGTGGGACACCCATAAGTCAAGATTGCAAACATGGAAAACAACTTCGAATTTCTTCGTAGAAAGATTCAGAGGAAGGAAGCTAACAAAACAAGCACAAATACCTATCTTCATCGAAGGACAAGATCCATAAAATCATATAAGAATATGTGAAACGAAGTGGAGAAGACTTGGTTACAAAGACGAACGTATATGGCCACACCTGTTTCCCTCGACATTAGATGACCTACCTAACAAGTGGTATAAAATGGAAGAAGCACGAGGCAAAATATTCTTATGGAATGAACTTAGATAAAATTTCATTAAGGACTTGAGCTTTATACCGGAAGACACAAAACTAGTCGAAGCTACAAAATAGATAAAAACATTTATACAACTGACTACTAACGATTCGACACAAAATAGAAGCTGATCAAATACAATATGCTATAACATTCGATCCAACAAAATACCACAGTCGACAAGACTCCAATTAGAAAATGAACACACAGATGGGAAGAGCTTTCAATGGAAGATCGATCACCCAGAAACGATCAAACCAGTTAAAACGATATTCAAAATTGAGTTGACCAACAAAAAAGACACTGACCGAATGACAACAATAGACTTCCCAACAACATTTTCACAGTTCAAGGAGGTAGTTGACATATTAATGAAACTAAAGCATCAGAATGGATGGATGCAAAAGTAAAAACTAAAGAAATTGACATTTCTAATGATAATAGACCGAAAATGGAAAATATTGGCGACTGTTGGAGCGAAGAACAAACCACAGAGATCGTCGACTTATTAAAATAATTTCAATATGTATTTGCATGAGACTACAAATACTTAAAAGGATTAGTAGCAAAAATGGGAGAGATGAAGATAGACATCAAACCTGATGCTCAACCTATTAAGAAAATGCCTTATAATTTGGCACATAAATATAAATAAATAGTCAAAAAGGAGATCGACAATATGCTTACAACAGGAATAATTTACCCCATCGACCAATCGAAATGGGCAAGCCCGATGGTCATCCAAACAAAAAATCACGGCTCGACAAAACTATTAATCTGTGTCGATTTTCATGAATTAAACAAGGTTACCTTAACAGATCCATTCCTGACTCCATACACTGATGAAATCCTAAACGGAATCACAGGGCATGAATGCTATTCATTTACGGATGGATTCTCAGGGTATAATCAGGTGCCAATATCCAAAGAAGATCATAAAAATATAACCTTCGTATGTGAATTTGGTTCATTTTCCTACAGAGTCATGCCATTTGGTCTGAAAAAATGCACATGTAGTGTTTTCAAGAATAGTTGTCAAGACATTTCAAGAATACATTTACAAAACAATGGCAGTATACTTCAACGACTAGACGATCTATTCTATGCTGAAAGACCATTGTAAATGGTTAAGGCTTATGCTGGAACGTTGCTGACAGATTCAATTATCTCTCAATATAAAGAAATGCATATCATTAACCCCTATATGAATCCTATTAGGGAATATTGTATGCAAGGAAGGTATCAAAGTCGACTTTGCAAAGATAAAAATTATCCTCAACTTAAAACCACCAGTGAACCCAAAACAGGTCAGAGTACTGTTAGGACATACATGTTACTATAGAAAATTCATTCGATACTACTATGAAATGACATACCCTCTGGAAGAACTGTTAAGAGAAGATCAAGAGTTTAACTAGATAGAAGAATGTCATACGTCCTTCGACACACTAAAAAGAAAATTAGTCGAAGCACCCATTCTTCGATTCTCGAACTGGTCGATCAAATTTCAATATTGCACATTGATGCCTCAGGCTTAGAAATAGGAGCAATCTTGACACAACTTGGCCAAGATGGCATGGATTACCCAATCATATACAGTAGTAGAAAATTAAAGAAAACTGAATGCAACTACTCCATGACAGAAAGGGAGGCATTAGGTATGGTCTTTGCTCTTTAAAAGTATTGACACTACCTACTATCTAACCCCTTCATATTCTATACAGATCATCAAGCATTAAAATACCTTGTCAATAAACCTTTGCACCATGGGAGAATATGTCGTTGGCTATTTCTATTTCAAGAATTTGAATTCGAAGTCGTCGTTCTATTTCACTTGTCGAGAATTGACACGGGGGAGGAGCTAACAGGAGTTGAAGATGACCTTCCAGATGCACACTTATTCTGAATAGAAGTTGTTCCTACAGAATTAGAGGAAATAACACAATTTCTAGAGAATGGTCAAGAACTAGAAGGCATGAACACTAAGAAAAAACAAATTTTAGCCATGAAAGAAGCCCCATACGCCTTAATCAACGAATTCCTATACAAAATAGGCTTGGATGAAGTACTCCGTCGATGTGTGTTAGAACATGAACGAGAAAAAATGATGCACGAAGCACATTATGGACCGACAGGAGGAAACTTTCAGTCGGATACAACTGCAAAGAAAACCCAACAATCAGGACTATGGTGGTTGACGCTATACAAAGACTATAAAAAGTTTGTGGTCAAATGTGATCGCTGCCAATGTCTAGGTCGAGTGCTACCTAGTACAGAAATGCCTTTAATATCAGTAAACCCAAGCCTCACATTCGAAATATGGGCTATTGACTTTATAGGTCCATTTCCAGTCCCAACAAAAAGGACAGGTGCAAGGTATATCATAACAACAATTGAATATGTCACTAAATGGGCAGAAGCAGAACCTGTCGTCACTTTTTGTAGTGAGGTAGTTGCTAAATTCATATATGAAAACATTATGACTAGGTTTGGTTGTCCTATAACCTTAATCAGTGGCCAAGGATCACACTTCATCAATAAGACAATTACAGCATTGACAAAACAGTTCAAAATTGACCATCGACGAAGCACAACCTATCACCCCTAGTCGAATGGAGCAATAGAAGCATTCAATAAAACATTGACAAAGGGTTTAACAAAAATCTACTATACCGACAAAAATGTCTGGGATGAGAAAATCCCTGCAGTATTATGGGCATACAGAACAACATATAAACGTTCGACCGACCAAACACCCTTTCGACTAGTCTACGGCCAAGAAGCAGTCGTTCCTTTACATTTTTGATAGCAAACACCTGTAATAGCTAAAATTTTACATATCAATGTCGAAGAAGCAAGAAAGGATCGACTAATGCAATTAGCCAAACTAGAAGAACACCGATTGCTTGCTATACAACACCAAGAAATTCAGAAGCAACAACAGAAGGCTTGACACGACCGAAACATCAAAAACAAGAATTTGTCGGTCGGAGACCTTGCATTACTATACAACAGTTGGGTGAAAGGAAAACCTAAAAAGTTACAAACATAATGGATGGGACCTTATATTATCAAAGAAATCAATGCCAATGGATTAGTTCGTCTGAGAACATTATAGGGCACAATATTTTGGAAGCTGGTAAAAGGTGCCCAACTAAAACGCTACCAAAAATTAAAAATAAAAAAACTAAAAAAAGAGAAAAGAAAAATGGTTTTATAACTGTCACACAAATCTATAAAAAGAAAAAACCCAAAAACTCTGAAAAGAATCAACGAAAATCAAAATGAACTTCGACAAGCATAGTAGACCATTTGACAATAATTGACAATTTTACCATCGACCATACATTCATCATCGACAAGAGGATCAAAATGACAAATCAACCCATCATGACTATAGTCAGAGGGAGCGTCGAAACCAGAACGCATTAACTCAGCCTTCATTAGAGTGTCCTTTACCATCAAATCTACCATTAATAACACCATCGACAAGATCGCCATCCGCTCTGCCTATAAATACTACGCCAGTTGAAGATCACATACTGTTTCATCAAGATCTAGAGTGACATAATTACCATACCCCCTTGATAAAATCAAGTACCAAGAGAGTCGAACATACAACCGACAAAATGAACCCAAAACAAACTAGATCCATGAAAGCCAAAGTAAAAGAGTTGGAATCTGCTGTAAGTCCACTAGTGAAACTATTAATAAACATTAAAAATGCGAAAGTGCTGGAATTTTCTTGGGTGAAACTATGGGCAGAAATTAAAGAATGGGCTTACCGAGGTAAGTAAAAAATGATAGAGGAAGTGGAGAAGGTAAATCATAGCACCATTATGAAATTTTCTGAATGCATCGCTCATGGCAAGTTTTGGAGGAACGAAGGAAACTATTGTCAGATTCATAATCAGCCGATACCACAATGGGAAGTTCTACTTCGACACACCAGTGGCAATATCAGCCGAAACCATTTACAAACTCACTGGGCTGTCCAACAAAGGTGACCCTGTTCCTGTAGGCATCAAGGAAGGATTATTCGAAAGACTAGCAGGAACATCAACAGGGAAAAACTCAAAGGGGTTAATAATCAGGAAATTCTGGGCCACCACACCCAAAATAGTGGCCAAAATCGTGTCCACCGGCCTGACTGTGACAGGACGCGGTTGCGACTTGAAGCTCGACATGCTGGAAGCAATCGACTGCATAGCAAGCACAGGAAATGTATACCGTTGGGCCCAATACATGGCCGACATACTCAAATCCATCTACGAGAAGTGCGAGGAATCAGGTGCAATAATCAGATTCCCATCACTCTTAATATGGATAGCTATGTACCACCTATGTCCAGTCAGGCATAAAGACTTCTTGGATCCAACCAGGTTTCATATGTGGTGCTTTAAACCGTTTTCAATGGCTAGAACCCCATTAGAACATGAAGAAGGCAAAGTGTTCCTGGAACACTGGTTTCAAAATATGAAAGTCCGAACAGCCAGATGGAGGGTGCCTCAAAACATCCGAAGATGCATGCCTCCTACAACACATATCCAATTAGAACTAGACCACATAGCAGTATGGAATCAACAAGGGTCTACAGTAAAGGCAAAGTCGCTCGACTACTATCCAACAGTTGAGGAGATCTTCACAGAGTTGGCCAGGTAGTCCAAAATCGACATCACCATACTGGAGGCTGCAAAAGAAAGTAATCAAGTCATTATAGAGCCATTAACTGACCAGGACAAGGAGAAAGACTATGAATTCAACCTTCATATTAGTACTTTCACCTCAGGGGACACTCCAACAGAGGAGCAAAAACCCCTCCAAATTGAAAATTCACTGACTGAACAGCAGGCGGTCACACCTACAGAACAAAACATTATAGTCGTGACTAAACAACAGGAGAAAGGAGAATAAAAGATATAGGAAGATAGTCAATAAGACAACCTAGAGTATGTTATGACAAAAGAAAATTTGAGGAAAATAGCTAAGGAAATATCAACCTCAAGGAAAAAGAAAGGAACTCAGGGAAAAGGGAAGGGGAAGCACAAACTCATCTTATCAGAGGAGTTAGGAGATGAGGAAGAACTACTGGCTACTGCTGCTAAAATCCTGGAGGATGGTGCATTGAATAAGGTATCTTTCGAGACCCAATTCAAGCACTTTGTTGAATCAGGAGCAAAACAAGGTAGGTTGAAGAAGGTAAGAACTGCTACCCCACCCGTAATAGATCCTATCAATTTAATCCTAGACTCACCAAGACCTTCTCCCACTAGAATAACACTAGATTCAACCACGGCCATATCACCAAGCAATAATGAGATAATCCTTGGAACCCTTAAGGAAAAAAATGATAAAGATGTTGAACTTCAGCGATTTATCAATAATTTTCCAAATCTATTCCTTAAAGTCCAACAGATCAACACCACCCACAAACTTGTCGAGTCAAGCTCTACCCGACAAAGCCTCATTCCACAAACTTCATCACCACCATCAGTCATAGGACTTATCAAATCATCATACATTTGCAACCCCGACCCGACATCCACTATAGTCACAACCCACAATTCATCATTTACACCAACCTTCCAAAACCTTCCAGTCAATGAGGCAGAGAGGGGACTACTTACCCTCAAAGGTAATCAAGCAACATTAGATGCCAAAATCGACAACCTCATGGAAGATGAAGGAATCGACAATCCTGTCGACCTTCAAACAGAAGTCGAAGACTCCATACCGGTAAATCTTCCGACCACCCCTCTAACTCCAGACCATTCATCGTCACCACTACCACCAGAACCAGAGTCTCATCACAATCTAGAACCACCATCTTCACCACCATTAGAAGCATAAACAACCACAAACCCCACCCCAGAAACCCAACAAGCTAATCCTACCACAGTAGAAGTTCATTTGACTGAAGAACACCGAACACCACAACAACAACCAACATCAGTACCAACAGGATCAGAAGTGGTCCATAAGTCTAAGCATAAAAGCAATAGAAAAGAGAAAAAGAAAAAAGAAGAACAACAGAAACAACAAACACTGACAACTATCCACCTTCATCAACTAAGATCGACTTTTGCAGTCAAAAAACCAAAGCTAAGAGATGGAGACTCTGGATCGACTCCTGGAAGCACTCACCAAAGAAGCCTTAAGAAAGAATCAAGCAAGACAAGAAATAATTGAACAAATGAAAACATAATAAGTCGAATTCCTGACTAAATGCAGGACTTTGACACAAATAGTGATACCAGGGATGACCGAGACTGACACCGACAAACCATTGGAAAGAGCATACCAATTATTTGAAAGTGTCGTGTCGAACCTACAGACACAACTGCAGATTAAGAGAAACAAGCAAAAGGAAGAAACTTCTGTGCTACTAAGGAAACAATACACAACATTTTTCGAGGCACACAAGGTACTACAAGACCACTTGGAAGAGTCTGTCACGATGGAAGAAGTCCTACGGAGTTGGTACACCTACTATGGACAGTCATTCCAGTAGACTCGACAGACTCGCGAGCACATCCAGAACTTAGAAAAACAACAAAGTCTAGATGACACCATGATAAGTACAATCCAGGACCAGATCATATTAGAAACAACAAAGCTAGAAAAGCTAGAAAAACAAGCACATCAATGGAGGAACCAAGCACTCCCAAGCATCAGCACACTCGACAAGATCTGCCCACAGATGAAAACATTGTTAGATACAATAGATGAAAAGGCTCAGGCACTAGGACCTGACTTGGAAAACATCACAGACTGTTCCATTCAAGAGAACATGTTGACTTTGTCAAGCCTCACAACCTTGACCATCGATATCCAAAACTCTCTACGTAGTTGGGCAGAGTTTCAACACCAATTGGCCATTAAGGCAGAAACTATTGTAGAAGTCTATGTTTAGAAACGATCGTCCATTTGTTTACATAGCCAGTGAGGACAAAGCAAATGCAGTATCTATTTTAGAAAACAGATTTTTGAGTACCTCCCCTATTTCTTCGGGACGAAGAAAAATTTTGTTCCTGGGGGAGATGTTGGAGGAGCTAGTAGATGAGCCGACTAGTTGAGTTAACCGACTAATCGGAGATTAGGTCGGCCTCCAAGGGTCATGTTGGTTGACCAAACTGGTAAGTAGTTACCCATAGCAGTTTTGTAATCATATATAATAGGTTGTTGAGCCAGTTAAGAACTTGGCTCAGTTTTTGTATATGTATGGACCGTCATGTGATTCTATAATATAATCTGTTATTCCATTACATGTTCTTGTTTCTTGTCTCTGTATGTTTATATGATTCTTATGTGTATTATTGGTAACCTTATGTGATCTGTGAGATTACAACACCATTTGTCAGTTCATTAATATAATTTACCCAATTATCAATATGATCTCATACTAAAACTAACTATTTAGCACTTAACACCATTGTTGCCAACTATTTGCCTGCTCATTATAAACCAAATGATTTAATTTAAAAATGCTTTGACACTTTAACATTAAAGAAACCAAAACATCAGGCATAAATTATTGTTGGTGCATCCCATTAAAGTATCCACTCTTACTTTCATCTGAGATTCATCTCCAACATGCTAAGCTAAATGATTACAGTGATCGAGAAATATAACATAAAGGTTTTCTAATGATTTGAAGCATTTTTGAAAATTTTAACAAGAAGTTGAATCCAATCTAAGAGTGTAGTAGCGTTCAAATAATTTTGAACTAAAATTATTTACCACAAAGCATATCTGAAAATCAAATTCCAAAAACCATTTGTTTCCAAGGACTTACCAAAATAAATATTTGTTTCTATCCCTAACCATCCTCATGTTTTGTTTTATACAATAGATTCCATTTTGTCCCACATAAGTCAACTCTATCATTTTTACATCATTAGACAAAATCAAAACCAATAAATTTGATTTCTCTGACACACCATTAAAAATGTGAGCTAATAAGAATACATGAATTGCTTCAAGTATTGCTTTGACCAGAGTAACCCTACCAACCCTAAACAACCATCTATGGAACCATAAATGTATTCTTTTGTCAACTCTATTAATAAACCATCCTTAGTCTTTAATGGCATTTCCTATAGGATTTATCACAATCCCCAAATATTTAATCCATTCATATAAATAATCTGAACTAAACCAAAAACTCGATTAACTCTTTTAGTCATCACTTCATTGATACAATATAAACTAATAGTATCTTTTGTATGATTAACCTCCATACCCATTTCCTTACATTAAAGTAGTAGAATTTCTTGAAATGCTTGTGCTTCATATACTAAACCACGATAAAATATAAGAACACCAATGATGAGAAGTAGATGGGTTAAATAGTCCAAGCCCTCTACATAATACCTCATTTATCCATTCTCTTTAAGTTGTTGATAAATCTCTTCTCAACCCCTCTTCCACTAAAATAAATAAATATGGTGAAAGTGGGAAACCTTGGTGCGTTCAATGAGTGGAATTAAATAAATAAGAGGCAACACCTTTAATTAAAACTAGAAAGGAAACATACATGAAAAATCCTAGAATCTAGTTCACTACTTGGACCCTAAAGATGATATGAATTAAAACAAGTGTTTAAGTACAATAAACAACATCTATCATAAACTTTATAAAGGTCTATTTTCATCATTATAATTGGCATTTCCCTCTATCTTATGGAGTGGAGTGCTTAGTTTGTCGACCCAATAACCTCGTGAATAAAAAGCACTTCGAGAAAACCAAATAGTTCCGTAGAGATTATCTCAGTGAGAATCTTTTTAAGACAAGCTACAATTATCTTAGAATATACACAATTATACAAAGAAATTGCATGGAAGTACCCAATTGATATTTCTCTATCCACCTTTGGAATAAGAGGGATGAAGGTTACGTTAAAAGAACCAAGCACTTTACTTCCCAGTCTCACCTTTTCAACAAATTTGAGAACATCATCCCCACAAGGTTAAAACACCCACAAAAATTTGATGGTCCAACCATTTGGTGCAAGAATCTTGTCCTTTTGGGATGTGGAAATCACCGAGAGAAGTTCATCTTTGGATATCTCTTAAAAAACTTCCTTATTATCTTTTTCTAATACTAGTTGAAGGAAAAACATTGAAATTTTAAAATCTCAAAAATATTTTCTTTGTCAGGTTATTTTTATATATAATCGAAGTAGTCAATCCCTAATGTAGCCAAACCATTGAAATTCCTAAAAATTTGGCCTTCCTCATCTTGTAAATCCCAAATTGTAATAACACTTTTCCTATAATATGCAAAATGTTGGAAAAACTTTGTGTTTTCATCTCCTAACTCAATCCAAGTTGCTCAACTCTCTATTCCATTTCGCTACCATGACTATTCCAATTCACTACCATGTAGTATAATCTTCTTTCTACTCTCAGTATCCTTAAGTTTCGACACTTCCTCCTCACTAAACATACCATGCCCATTATAGTGAAAACAATTATGCAAGTCATCCTTGACCTCTAGCAACAATTTGTCCTTATTTTTTTCTTTCTTCCCATGCCGATATCTTTTCCTTAACCATTTGTGGGAAGAGGAAAAATGTTCACTAGAGGAGTGATTCATACTACCATAAAAATCCTTGCAAGTTTCTTTTACTAGGTTTTGGAAAGTTTCTTCTCCAATCCAAGACAAATTGAATTTACATGGACATGCATGCATATTGTCTTATAGTTCTAATTGAAGAAAGTGTAACGTCCCGGTTTTGACCCCGTTTGCATGATGTATATAATGTAATTAATCGTGGTGAGGAGCTAAAGGCAAAAGCCCCACCATCGATTTGGTTGTGNGTGTATCGTGCTATTTGGCACATTATAATTTGGCATCATGTAAACACGCACATCAAATAAAATAAACCACAACCAGCTACGATAGTGCAACGTTGAATGAAAAGGGCATGATTCCAAAGGATAAGGGGTGGGGGATGTCAAACCTTGGTCCATGGGGGGGAAAAACCCATGGGTTGCCACCTTGTTTTGTTTTGCCATCTTCCCTTGTCAACCTATTTATTGTTTTGTTGTTGTTGGTTGAGGTAGTTATTGCTGAGTGGTGGTGGTTGTGGAGGACTGTCAGTCCTTGCCCACGTGCCCACTCCACCACCAACCTCTCCTCTTCACCATCGCGTGGGGCAGAAGAAACGGTTACTCTTCTCTCCCACGTTTTCCAACCTTCACGGGATGGTCTGTTCGTCCTCTCGATTCTTCCATTGGGGTCTGTTCATCTTCCTCACGCAGAGGTCGGTGCTGTTTCCCTCGCGCACTCTCCCCTACGCATGCTCTCTATGGTCCGCTCACACCTCACGTTGGTTGTCCATCCGCGCGCATGAGTGGAGATGTTCACCCTCACGCAAGAGCGGAAGTCTTGCTCATCCTCATGCATCGAAGGTTGTTCTACTGGAACTCACACAGTCAGGAGGGGAGCTACTTATCGGTGGTCATTCACGTTTTCCACAGAGTGGAATCGGGTATGTTCTCCTCTGTGTTTTGTGGTATGGTACAAGTTCCCTCACGCACAAACCATTGGGGTCATTTTCCCATGTTGTGAGCCGTGCTCACTGAGTACGTTGTGGGACTGTTGTTTTCCCTGCGTTTTGTTGGCCGTGGTGTTCAATTTCATTTGGGCCACTGTGGACTTCCAAATCCGTTGGTTGAGTTTTCCTCTGTCCACGTTGGGAGTCGGTTTCTCCTTTGTTTGGGATTGTGGATTGATGCTATCATTCATTGTGAGTTTGGGTTGCTGATATACCTTGTTTTGGGTGTTGTTGCTGAGTTGTTTTGGCCACGGTAGGGCCAAGAATAACTCAGGGTTGCCTGGTGGGGCTTGAGCCGTGTTTCATCCTTGGTTTGGGTCTGTCACCGGTTGTCTTTGCCTTCATCACAGAGCGGTGACTGAAGTTGTTTTGCAGTGTGTATGCAGTGGTTGTCCCTTGGACTGTGCTGGCTTGGTCGATCGGTTGATGGCCTGATAAACCCAACTATGTTGGTTTGACTGATTTGGTCCCTTGGCTATGTGTAAGCCTGCATTGACCCTTATCCTTGGAGGAATCATGCCAAGCTCGGGGGTGGCAGCGATGTTGAGATATTGATGAGCACGCTGGCCTATGGTTGGGTGGAACGTTGCAGCGACGTAGCTGGTTGTGGGATTCTTCCTCAAAAGATAAGTGCTGCTGACTAATTCATCTCTGCTAATTGTATCTATTGTTTCATGTATTATGGCGAGCCTGTTCAATGCTGGAAATGTATATGTGTTTGCTTCCACTGTATGCCGATGAACTGTGCATGTATGTTGATGAATTGGGAATCTTTGTATGATGGAATGCATCCTGTTATGGATCGTGTTAAGCTTTTAACTCAGCGTTGTTGCTTGACCATGTTCATGGGGCTGTTTTCCCGGTTATGTATTGGTGTTCGTCGCGTCCTCTTCACCGGTTTAAGGGATGGGGACGTGATAGAAAGACTGGACAATGATTACAAAACCCACTAGGTTCGACCAAGATTTGTACTTGTTCACTAATTGTAGTATAAATAAAAAACGAGAAAACAATATTCAAGCCTCTTGGATATACTTTCCTCGCTATGTCTATTGTTCCTCCATGTAGAGAGGTAGGAAACCGGTTTCACATCCACCAGTCAAGGTTATTTAAATGGTGAAGGAAAAAATATGTAGGGTGATAAGATACAGTTGTCTCCCCCCATACCTCGTTTCCATTCATAGTAAATTAAGGTCTCCACCTATGCATAGACTCCCCTGTTGAACTACTTGTAATGTAAATAATCTTGACCAAAATGTTTGCTTCTCCCCATACATACCATACACATTCAACACCATAAGTGGCTAACCCAAACCTTTACTTTATAATTTGGTGCAAAGGAATGAACATACAACAAATAAATATTTCAATGATAAATAAGAATTTCAGTTTGTACTTTAGACTTCTAGAAAGAGGCACATATTTTGAAAGCAAACTCCTGATTTTTTAGCACCTCCCAAGTTCAATAATCAACACCTCCCCAACAATTATTGTTTGTTGTGATAAAATAATGTTAGGTCTTTCCTTCTCAACTAATTTACTGTTATAGCGGATTTCACCACACTAGGTGAATCACACATTGTATGGCCTTCCCCTGTCCCGCTGCAGATTCATTAGCCCCTATGGACTACTTTTTGTCTTTTGATGTGTCCTTGATCATCCCTAAAAACATAAGAAAAGTGATATACGCGGATTTTACCCCGATAACCGCGTACATAAGCGGATATGACCCCTATAGTCGCGTACATCGGGATGTGTGCATAATCCAAATCCTTTTGGAGTTTTCCTTGACTTGGATCCGACTCATATGACTCCTGGCCT
>LPNX010709055.1:628994-660032 GCA_001517045.1 Pseudotsuga menziesii
TTTACATAGGGCATGCTTCTTAGCCTGGATAACATTAGGTAGCATGATTAAGGGTTTGAAATTCTCTAACAACCTCAAAAATCAAGGCTTGTTTCCCCACATGTCTTTTATAGGACTTTCTCCTAACATCCCCATAATCAACCACTTTGAGATTTTCTACCCCTAACCCCCCAAGCATCAAACCAACAACAACATACTTCTCATATTTCAACCTCAAATCATACCACCCCTCTCCCGCACATTTCAAAGACATGAGGGAAGCATTGGTCACCCGCCCTTTAGTTTATACTCTAGGCCCTATAGAAGTACCTACATAAGAACCAATGGAATAACTAATGTGGAGCTTGGAATAACAGGACCATGGTGAGAAGTAGACCCCCCCTCTCCCGCCGCGCTCCCCCCCTCTCCGGAAGTATATTAACTGAAATTATAGTGGAGGTTGAATTCCTCTAATAAGCTGCTAGTACAAGTCGTCCTCCTCTGGAGTTTAACATTAGACGATAACTTTAGAAGGTGATGGAAACCAGGATCAATGGGCTGAGCCGCAAAAGTGGTTGCGGGGTTTTGTGGTACCAAGGGTTGGGTTGCAACCATCCCTTGGTGTGGTAATGGGTGCAGGGTTTTGCTGTGCCAGAGCGACCACATTCATATCACATTGATTATCGAATTGAAGTAAATGGTGGACCTGATTCATATGGGGACACTAGTGTGTGTAATGGCTGTAAGTATTACAAATGGCGCATAGATGGTTAGTCTGCTGCTGAGTGTTCTTCCCAGGTCTAGAGTACGCTGGGGATTTTGTGCGGGGGGATTTTCTCCATTGTTGTTTGGAGGATTGGGTTATTGGCCACTCCTTGAGGTTGGTTTCCTCGATTCCTACCCCTCTGTCGTCTTCCCTACCCTTGTTGGTTATTGGGGGCGGGTTGATTAGTGGGGTTCTGCTGAGCATAGGCTTGTCCTTGGGGAATAGGAGGAGTTAGGGCCAGAGCAGGTTTAGGTTGCATAGGTGGTGGGTAGTAGGAAGGAGCAACTGGAAGGGTTTCAAATCCTACCGTCTCACCATTGCACGTAGGTGACAAACAATTCAGTCCATGAACATGAGGGACTTGTGTGTGAGACGTATAAGAAGGCGTGTCTCCGGACTGATCTGTCACGTGTGAAAAATCAGGGGCGTAACTAGGTTGGGAAACACTAGGGGTATTACCAGAAGAGGGTGGTATCGAAGGAGAGGCAGGGTAAAAGTGGGGATGCTGAGTAATAGAGCCGATGACTCCATCGACAACATGAGATGTCCCCGATGTATCTCGACGTGAGGAGCCGACATGGGGAGGATCGGGTATAATGGTATACAGGTAACCCATTTGGGCGTAGATGAGATCAAACTGTTGTGCCTTATGGATGGATTCCTTCTCAGTTTGTGGGTGCTCAGATGCAACTTCCCTAACAATAGGGGAGAGTAAGGTTTTGAGAAACCAATCCAAGAGAATCCTATCATCTAACTCGATCTTACACAAACTACGACGATGACGCCATTCATGGATATGATCCATGATATGGGTAGTTGTGTTTTGTATACAGGATAATAAGATTTCCACACCCTCATCATAACGAACAAGTAACTAGAAGTACTGAAGGAACATTGAGGCTAACAAGAAAAATTTCAGGTAGGTGGCATGAGGCAGTTCGATATACCACTTGGTTGCAACACTTGTGAGTGTGTGTTGGAATAACCGCAATCATATCGAATCATCCACTATTCTGTTAGATGAACACCATAAGTGGAATGACATAATATGGTTTTGGGGCTCCTCTCCCGCCTTTCCTTCAAACTTAGGGATTTCTAAAGGGAGTTTGGTAGGCATGTGAGGCCATAGTGGGTTATGATGAATGGGATCATTTGTCAACCTTCCAAATCAGGCAGGTTAAGGCTAACCATAAATGGTAGAATAGAACTGAGAGTGGATCAGGAAAGGCCAGCAATGGTGCCGACGCTAGTAAGGATGTGGTTCCTATGGGTAAATGGGGGAGGGTAAGGTTGACTTCTGACAATAGGGGTAGTCACTGGGATGGTAGGAATAGTTGGAATGGAAGTGGAAGGGCCACTGCCCCCATGTATAAATGTGATATGGTAGGAACCACGATGGATGGAGTGGGTCTACCACTAGTGGGTAGTGAACCAACAACAGTGTGTGTGTGGTTGCAAAGGGTCCACTAGGAGCATGACCCTAATTCTATGCAAGAAGCGTGGTGGAGCAATGGTGACGTGATGGTGTGCTGTCTAATGAATAGAAACTCAAGAGGATCAACCATAGGCTCAAAAACCCAACAAATGGCACACAGATGGTTAGTCTACTGCTGAGGGTTCTTCCCAGGTCTAGAGTACGCTGGGGATTCTGTGCAGGGGGATTTGCTCCATTGTTGTTTGGAGGATTGGGTTATTGGCCACCTCCTTGAGGTTGGTTTCCTTGATTTCTATCCCTCTGTCGTCTTCCCTACCCTTGTTGGTTATTGGGGCGGGTTGATTAGTGGGGTTCTGCTGAGCATAGGCTTGTCCTTGGGGAATAGGACAAGTTAGGGCTGGAGCAGGTGTAGGTTGTATAGGTGGTGGGTAGTAGGAAGGAGCAGCTGGAAGGGTTTCAAATCCTCCCGTCTGACCATTGCACGTAGGTGCCAAACAATTCAGTCCATGAATGTGAGGGACTTGTGTGTGAGACGTATAAGAAGGTGTGGCTCCGGATTGATCCGTCATGTGTGAAAAATCAGGGGCGTAACTAGGTTGGGAAACACTAGGGGTGTTACCAAAAGGGGGTGGTATTGAAGGAGAGGCAGGGTAAAAGTGGGGATGCTGAGTAATAGAGTCGATGACTCCATCAACAACATGAGATGTCCCTGATGTATCTCGACATGAGGAGCCAACATGGGGAGGATCGGGTATAATGGTATACAGGTAACCCATTTGGGCGTAGATGAGATCAAACTGTTGTGCCTTATGGATGGATTCCTTCTCAGTTTGTGGGTGCTCAGATGAAACTTCCTTGACAATAGGGGAGAGTAAGGTTTTGAGAAACCAATCCAAGAGAATCCTATCATCTAAGTCGATCTTACATAAACTACGACGACGATGCCATTCATGGATATGATCCATGATATGGGTAGTTGTGTTTTGTCTACAGGATAATAAGATTTCCACACCCTCATCATAACGAACAGGTAACTGGAAGTACTGAAGGAACATCGAGGCTAACGAGAAAAATTTCGGGTAGGTTGCATGAGGCAGTTTGATATACCACTTGGTTGCAACACTTGTGAGTGTGTGCTGGAATAACCGCAATCATATCGAATCATCCACTATTCTGTTAGATGAACACCATAAGTGGAATGACATAATATGGTTTTGGGGCTCCTCTCCCGCCTTTCCTTCAAACTTAGGGATGTCTAAAGGGAGTTTGGTAGGCATGTGAGGCCATAGTGGGTTATGACAAATGGGATCATTTGTCAACCTTCCAAATCAGGCAGGTTAAGGCTAACCATAAATGGTAGAATAGAATTGAGAGTGGATCAAGAAAGGCCAGCAATGGTGCCAACGCTAGTAGGGATGTGGTTCCTATGGGTAAATGGGGGAGGGTAAGGTTGACTTCCGACAATAGGGGTAGTCACTGGGATGGTAGGAATAGTTGGAATGGAGGTGGAAGGGCCACTGCCCCCATGTATGAATGTGATATGGTAGGAACCATGATGGATGGAGTGGGTCTACCACTAGTGGGTAGTGAACCAACAACAATGTGTGTATGGTTGCAAAGGGTCCACTAGGAGCAGGACCTGTAGGTCCAGCAGAAGGTATACCCAGAATGATCGGTGGAACTGACACAAGTCTGCTATCAATCGTTCCCCCTGAAAGGGTTTAGGAGGTGCACCAACCATGGGGCTAGATGGAGCAGTGAACAAGATAGGTTCAGATTGGTAGGAATCTGAAATATACTCAGATGACGTGTATGGATTTGAAGGTGGTGAACGATGTCGAATATGGATCCGATGGTGACGGTTCAATGAATCAAATTGAGGGGTATGCCCCCTAAGTCTATGCATGAAGCATGGTGGAGCAATGGTGACGTGATGGTGTGCTGTCTAATGAATAGAAACTCAAGAGGATCAACCATAGGCTCAAAAACCCAACTACAACCAAGTGTGCAGAAGGAGAGCGTACAAATGGTGACTCACAGGCCAAAAGCAATCTCTAAAACCAAACTGCAACTGTGGGTTACAACAGGCGAGTCTACAACAAAGTGGTTAGAAATCCAACAAGCAACACTACCTAGAAATAAAATGTCGCACTGAACTATGGGGTAAGAGTGCAAGAAAATTCCTAACTGCAAGATGTAAGCCCCTCACAAATCGTATCCTCAGCAGGGTGATGAAATCCCAATAAGATAATACGAAATGGAAGAACAATTGCTAAGAGAATCCCACTACTGAGAATGACCTCTATGTAAATGAGCCCTAGAAAGAATGACAACCAGGCTACCTCGTTCATGACATGTCTGGGATGGTTTCCTGGCACTTCAGCCCTTTATCCCTCGACAGCTGGTATACTCTAACATGCATGAGGAGGACTATGAAAGGTTAGCATTTGGTACATAATGGAGTGCGGTATTCCACCCTGACTTTCGGAACCCCTTCCTATGGCTTCCTTGCGCAGAGTGCCCCCTCGATAAACTGGTTGTGACCGTGTCAAAAAGTACAAGAGGATTTTGGTCCCCTAATAGACAACAACTATGTCTCAAATGTAAGTGACAAAGGGGTGTTATTTGGATGCCTATCCCCAATGTCCTACCTTAGCTACAAGATTGTTTTGGTCCTCAAATGAGGTTACAATGTTGCTTGGAATTAAGTTAATTTTGTAGGCTAGCTTGGGGTCATGAACCAAGCGTTTCACTTTAGGGTGTGAGATGTGTGCAATTGACGTGTATAAACCCCAATGATCTCACGACCGAGACACAAAAAAGATGCAGATAAATAACAGTAAATGATGGTAAATATCATGCAAAATAATTTTTTCTTCCAGAAATAAAATATATACAAGTAAATGAGCAGATAAGGAACTAAGCAGGTGTTGGAAACACATAGGGGGTCTCAACTACGAAGCTTGACTAAAAGGGATCACATACAAGGTAGGTAGGACCACAAAACAAAACAGGGGATGTAATAGATCAGATATGGACATAAACAGTTCGGGAAGGGGTAAAACATAGATATGGGGTATGGAACAAGGATCTCAAACACCAAAAAGGGTTGAAAAACTACAGGCCGAACCTGTCGATGGAACAGGTGCGATCGAGATCGCACAAAGCTGTGAAATAGTCACAATCGGGACATAAAATCTGTGAACATACTTAGGTCGCACAAAACAGAGGTTTCTGTGCGATAGGTCCCACAAAACAGGGTCACTTCGAGAGTAGGGACAAGTGCGATCTGGAGTCCTGTCCAGGTCGTACTTATTGGGGCAAAAGGCACGACCTAGGTTGCGCTTATCGAGAAAAAAGGTGCGACATGGTCGCTACTTTCTATCGAATAAGTGCGATCCGACCGTAACTGAGAAATTTTTAAGAGAGGACTGCTGGTTTGGGCCCGAGGAGCAGGAACAGAGGAAAGACTGGTTCGGATCTGGCGTGAGGGGGTCAACTCTGTGACGACTAAGGGTAGCAAAGGAGAACAAAACAATATAAATACTTGCAAAAACAAAGATTTGAATGGATCGACCGAGTGGAGTCACCAAAAATATAGTGGGGATTTCTCCCCTACTACGTGCAAAAGCACCTACCCTAGATCGTCCAGATCATAGGGTAGAGTTCAACAATGGAAACGAGAAACAAGAATAGAAATAATAATATTTTTAGATTTTTTCATATATATTTTACTAACTAACAAACATAAAAGCATTCATACCGTTTTCTATAATGTGGGCCACTGTAGCCGTCCACAGAAATGGTCCCGTAGCTCCACGGTTTGGGTCTCCAGTCTCTTCCATGAGTGGTTGTCAAATGGGGGAATGGATCCAAATGGGTACGAAGTGAACTCAATGTACACCGTGGGAATGGTATGGCTAAAACAAAGGAACAATGGGAAGTGGATGAAAAGTTAAGGAATGTCAAGAATGTAAAGAATGTTTGTGGGAAGACCTTCACAAAGTATTTATAGGATGATCCAAGGTTTTTTGACCCATGGTATTTTATTGTCCATGGTATTTATCCATGGTTTTTGACCCATTCTCATTTTTAGGGTTTTTTTGTCCTTTTTGGAGAGAGTGGGGATAAATCACAATAAATGCTCCACTTCCCTTCATTTATGGGGAAGGAATAATAATGTTTGAACCATATTTGGTGGATTTTTAGTT
This sequence comes from Pseudotsuga menziesii, assembly GCA_001517045.1. Taxonomy (NCBI): domain Eukaryota; kingdom Viridiplantae; phylum Streptophyta; class Pinopsida; order Pinales; family Pinaceae; genus Pseudotsuga; species Pseudotsuga menziesii. Next base: position 635,386 of record LPNX010709055.1, read on the forward strand.
GTGAAGGTCAAAATGGATGAAATAATGGTGGGAATATGATGTATAATTATGGTTTAGACCATGGAGAGCTAGGTGAACATTTTTTGGTGTTAACACTGAGTCTTCTCTCTTCTTCACACAACTAAAACTACTATAGATGGATTCTCTCGATAACTCTCCTCTACTCATTGAGCTGTCCTTTTCTCTTTTAACTTCCCCTTCATGAAATTCTCATCTCATTTCCCTAGCCACAGTAGTAGTTAAGATACCAAAATAAAATGTGATTAATAACTTCCCTTTAAACTTTAAAGGCCGATTAACAAGAATAAGGTTGACTTCCTTCAAAATGATGGCACACATCCCTAAATCAACTTGCCTAAGTACATTTTAGGTTATTTTTTATTTAATTAGCACATAAGCTAATTAATCTTGGACATTGGAGCATTAATGATTGGCATCATATGACTAAATACATGCACAATTCAACAATGGGGATGGAATTGCAGAGCAAAGGAAACATGATGCCACCTAGGGCTAACTTTGCTTCATAAATTATGTGGGGCATTTGATTGTTGACCCAAAATGGATGACAAGGATGAATTGTAGAGGGATTGGGTGGGTGACCTCATTGTACAACTCCCTCCATAATGAATCATATCCATAGGATTTGGAAAGCTAGATCTTATGGTAAAGGGGGATTGCGAAGCTGCTACATCACATGAGTTGATTAGAAAACTCTAGCTCCAAGCCAAATGATTGTTAGGGTAGTAAGAAACACAAAACCCATAATTTTGACTTCTTGTAAACTTAGAATATATTTATGATCTAAAGAAGTAAACAATTGGTAGATAATTTGTTTTTGTCAAGGTTGTTTAGGCCTTGGGTATTCCAAGATGTCACTTACATTAAAAAATCAATGAGGTCCCAAATAGCATCAAAGGAAATCCAAAGGACACTAGCTAGTTTTTTTAAAGATCCCTAAGGATGGCATGTTTTGGTTGTTTATAAAGACCGTACGCAGAGACAAATACAAATTCTTGATAATTAAAAGGGTGGAGATTGGGCCTCCCAACTACCACCACTTGCATGCATGGAACCAAGAGAGGTCTTGTAGTCCTCAAGAGATAATGACCTACTAAGGTTCATTGTTGATGAGCCCTAGGAGGTTGGAGGCTTTAGCTTAGCACTTTTCCTCTTAAGGTATAACTTTTGTCCATACACTTTCATTTGTTGTGGGTGTTATAGTTGTAATTTTAATTGCTACGTCTGTAAGTTGGGTATTGTTACCTCTTTTGCATTGAGAGTAATAATTTAAAAAAATCCATATTGCTCATAAAATAAAACTTTTAAACTCAATAAAAATTCATTAAAAAATTTAAAATAAAATAAAAAGTCATTAAAAAATATAAAACAAAATAAAAAGTCATTAAATTATTTTTTATTAATAAAATAAAAAAAGTAAAAGCAATAAATCTATCTTAAAAGTGAGTCCAAGTCTGAAGAGGGATCAAATTTCCTTCCTAAACGTGTACAAAATTTAAGTTAAAAAAAAACATCTCATCAAAAAAATTGAATACCTCTCCCTATTTTATAGATCTAAGTTTAAAATAAATCTAAACTGATAAAAAAATTACCAAAAACTAAAAACTAAATTCTAATCATGTTATTACTGAACTATATTCATGTTATTTTTTGAATTAACTCTTGATTTGGGTAATGGAATTTACATTAATTTTTGCCGTTATTTTTTGAATTAACTCTTGATTTGGGTAATGGGATTTATATTAATTTTTGCCGTCATGCAAAGGATGTAAACAAAACAATAAAGAAATGATCGGATTCATGGAAAATTCTTTAAACGGTTCATAGAAATTTCGAGAGAAAAAAAGTGAGGAAGATTCTGGAACCAACGAAACCACCTAGAAACTTCAAACGCTCGTCAAGAACTCTCCAGAAACCAGATACTATTCCTACCGCTTCTAGAGACATTCTAGCCTTCTCTGTTTCCTCCGATTTAAATGGGCTGTTAAGCTTCGATCCTCTTCGCAGGAAGACGCAAGGAAGCCATTTGTGAGCACGTCGATTCGCATTCTGAAAGGTGTGAGCGCTTGGAATTGTGATACGGTCGAGTTTCCTGATATCTGATTGAAGATTTTTAGGTCTGCTCTAGGTCGGGGTTTGGAGGGTTTTGAATTTCTTTTCTTGGTTAATTGGTTCCCTATTCTAGTTGATCAGAATTCCCATGGCGGATGTTAACATGGAGAGCGGCGAGGTCGAGACTTTTGCTTTCCAGGCTGAAATTAATCAGTTGCTCAGTCTCATCATCAACACTTTCTATAGCAACAAGGAGATTTTCCTGCGGGAGCTCATCAGCAATTCATCTGATGTAAGTATTTAAGATTTATTGATCTTTGAATTCCAATCATCGTTCAATCCAAAGTATCCAAAGTGTCGGGTAAATTCCTCAGATATTTAGGCGGGGCTTGAAGCCTCGACCATATAGGAGAAAAACTTAGGCAATATGTTGAGTATTGTTTGTTGTTTATGGATTTGGAATTGGATGCAGGCGCTGGACAAAATTCGGTTCGAAGGGCTGACGGATAAGAGTAAGCTGGAAACTCAGCCGGAGCTCTTCATTCGGATTGTTCCCGACAAGGCGAACAAGTGCCTTACCGTTATTGACAGCGGTATAGGCATGACCAAAGCCGGTGAGTAAACTAGTAATCCGATATGATTCTCACGAGTTTAAGTTTAGGTAGTCGATCAATCTTGAGATCATGGGTATTATGTTTGAAATTTTCTGACATACAATGCAATCCATAGATTTGGTGAACAATTTGGGAACAATTGCGAGATCCGGGACCAAGGAGTTCATGGAGGCTTTACAAGCCGGGGCAGATGTGAGTATGATTGGTCAGTTCGGTGTGGGTTTCTACTCAGCCTACCTTGTGGCCGAGAAAGTGATTGTTACCACCAAGCACAACGATGACGAGCAATACATTTGGGAATCCCAGGCTGGGGGGTCGTTTACTGTAACCAGAGATGTCAATGGAGAGCCCCTGGGCAGGGGAACTAAGATTACTCTGTTTCTCAAGGAAGACCAGGTATGTATAAAGGCGTTCTTGACACTTGTAGCTTATTTCATCTCTTTGATTCGTTAATGGTGCTTGGGTTTTTAATGGCATGGCGTGGCTTGGAGGGTTGTTCATTTCTTTTCGAATTTTTGCTTTGGCAGCTTGAGTATTTGGAGGAGCGGCGGCTGAAGGATTTAGTAAAAAAGCATTCCGAGTTTATTAGTTACCCCATTTATTTGTGGACTGAGAAGACTACTGAGAAGGAGGTCAGCGATGACGAAGAGGAGGCCGAGGAAAAGAAGGAAGATGAAGGGGATATTGAGGAAGTGGAGGAGGAGAAGGAGAAGGAGAAGAAGAAAAAGAAGGTGAAAGAAGTGTCACATGAATGGACTCTGATGAACAAGCAGAAACCCATTTGGATGAGAAAGCCAGAGGAGATTAGCAAGGAAGAATATTCATCCTTCTACAAGAGCCTCACCAATGACTGGGAGGACCACTTGGCTGTGAAGCATTTCTCAGTGGAGGGTCAATTGGAGTTCAAGGCTATTCTCTTTGTTCCCAAGAGGGCGCCATTCGATCTCTTCGACACCAGGAAGAAGCTCAACAACATTAAGCTGTATGTAAGAAGGGTATTCATAATGGATAACTGTGAGGAGCTCATTCCTGAGTATCTTGGCTTTGTTAAAGGAGTGGTAGATTCTGATGATCTGCCTCTCAACATTTCTCGGGAGATGTTGCAGCAGAACAAGATTCTGAAGGTAATCAGGAAAAATTTGGTGAAGAAATGTATCGAAATGTTCAACGAGATCGCCGAGAACAAAGAAGACTATGCGAAGTTCTATGAGGCGTTTTCCAAGAACCTAAAATTGGGCATACACGAGGACAGCCAGAACAGGGCCAAGCTTGCTGATTTGCTGAGATATCACTCCACTAAGAGTGGAGATGAGTTGACGAGCCTAAAGGACTACGTGACCCGAATGAAAGAGGGGCAGAAGGACATCTATTATATCACTGGCGAGAGCAAGAAGGCGGTGGAGAATTCTCCGTTCTTGGAGAGACTGAAAAGGAAAGGCTATGAAGTCCTGTTCATGGTGGATGCCATCGATGAGTATGCCATAGGGCAGCTTAAGGAATACGACGGGAAGAAACTGGTGTCCGCCACTAAAGAAGGGCTGAAGCTGGAGGAGACTGAGGAGGAGAAGAAGAAGAAGGAAGAGAAGAAAGCTGCATTTGAGAGCTTGTGCAAAGTGATGAAAGACATATTGGGCGACAAAGTGGAGAAAGTAGTGGTGTCGGATCGTATAGTGGACTCTCCGTGCTGTCTGGTTACAGGCGAGTATGGGTGGACGGCGAACATGGAAAGAATAATGAAGGCCCAGGCCCTGCGCGACAGTTCCATGTCTTCTTACATGTCCAGCAAGAAGACGATGGAGATCAATCCTGAGAATGCCATAATGGAAGAGCTGAGGAAGAGAGCCGAGGCCGACAAGCACGACAAATCCGTGAAGGATTTGGTGATGCTCTTGTATGAGACCGCCCTGCTCACCTCGGGGTTCAGTATGGAGGAGCCCAATACATTCGCTGGCAGAATCCATAGGATGCTGAAGCTTGGCCTGAACATCGAGGACGACGGCACCTCTGAGCTGGACGCAGACATGCCGCCCCTGGAAGAGGACGCCACTGTACAGGAGGAAAGTAAGATGGAGGAGGTTGACTAAAAAGGGAATCAAGTTGTCTGAGAGATTTCTGGGAAATGCATATAGACTCGGGATGGTTTAACTTCAGTTTTGTTTATTTATGGAAGTTTGGTAGTTGTTTTTATTATGTAAAATTCTGTGTACGTTTGTAAGCAGCTTTTGGCTTTTGGTTGTGTTTAGATATCTGTTTAAATAAAATTTTATTTTCTTCCAAAACTGTGTACTACTTATGGACAAGCTCTCTTTTCTCCTTTTTCTTTGAAAAGCATCCAAGAATGCATTATCTTTACGAAATGAATTCAAACACGAATGATCCATAAAAATTACTTTCTTTTGGCTGAAACAAGGATTGAAGTATTCCCAGAATGACTAATTATGTGATTTGGATGTATTCCCAAATGTAAGTCTGGGTTCTATTTTTCCGGCGAAACAACATTTTTGAACATTGACCTCATGGATAAATGTTTGGGAAATGATTTGATTTTAATGCTTATTGGTTTATGGTTATTTATAGGCGTTACATGAATAGTGGGCGATAAAAGTATTTTATGTATACTCATTTTTAAAATGAAGTTTTTTATGTTCACTCTGGATTTTAGATAAATATTGGGCGGCAGAGAGTTTTAGGGTTCGCTTCTTTAAAAGAAAAGAACAGAAGTTTCAGTTTTATCTTAAAAAAAATGAAGGTTTATGTTCACTCATTTTTTTAAAAATTAGGTTTTATGTTCATGTTTAGTCAAGTTTGAAAAGATATTGTTCAGTCATTAAATTGTAAAAATATTGTTCACTAAAAAATAATGTAATAGATATTGGTCACTAGCTAAGAAAAAAATAAAGTTAAAGCTTTATGAAAAATAAAGTTAAAATTTTATGTTCTCGTAAGTTATATGTTTTCTCACTAAAAGAATTCATTTTTTTTGAAAATTAGGTTTTAAACGTCATGTTCACTCAAGTTTGAAAAGATAATGTGCACTCTTGTAAAATATATTTTCACTGTTAAAAATAAATAAATAATGTAATAGATATTGGTCACTAGGTAAGAAAAAAATAAAATTAAAATTTAAAGTCTAAAGTTGAAGTTTTATGTTCTCGTAAGTTGTAAAGTTAAAATTAAAGTTTTATGTTCTGGGAAGTTATATTTTTTCTCATTAAAAGAATTAAAGCTTTAGTTTTATGTTCTATTTTTTTTCATTGAAATAATGAGAAAAAAAAACATAATGATTTAAAATAAAATAAAATAGAGTTTATAATTTTTCTCACAAAAAATTTATTAAAAAGCTTTATGTTCTATATTCTTTCATTAAAAAATTAAAGTTTTATATTCTTTCATTAAAAAATTAAAGTTTTATATTCACTTTAAAATTTAGTTTTATGTCCTATTTTAACGTTCTTTCATTAAAAAATTAAAATTTTATATTCACTTTAAAATTTAGTTGTTTTATGTCCTATATTTTCATTGAGAAAAAAAACATAATGATTTAAAATAAAATAAAGTTCATAGTTTTTCTCACAAAATTCTCATTAAAAAGCATGTTCTATATTCTTTCATTAAAAAATTAAGTTTTATATTCACTTTAAAATTTAGTTTTATGTCCTATTTTAACATTCTTTCATTAAAAAATTAAAGTTTTATATTCACTTTAAAATTTAGTTTTATGTCCTATATTTTCATTGAGAAAAAAACATAATGATTTAAAATAAAATAAAATAAAATTAAGTTCATAGTTTTTCTCACAAAATTCTCATTAAAAAGCTTTATGTTCTCTATTCTTTCATTAAAAAAATTAAAAGTTTCACCTGAATGTTCCATCATTAAAAAGATAAAATAAAAAAATAAAGTTTATAGGTTCTCTAAAAAACCTAATTAAAAAGCTTTAGGTTCCAAGTTCTCTCGTTAAAAAAATTGAAATAATAGATAATGATTTTAAAATAAAAAAATTATAAGTTTCAAGTTTGTTTTGGTGAACTTTTAAGTTTACATTCTTTTCGAAAGTTTTAAGTTTTATGTTTGGATTATGGAAAAATTTGTGTTAATTTATTGCTATTGTTTTTGTGTTTTGTTTTATGGATGTTTTTATTTGAGATTTTGAATGGATAAATATTAACCATGTATAGATAACTCAGAAGAATGGATAACTAATGTTTTCAGAAAAAAAAATTGTTATGTTTTGTTAGTTTATATCAAAAAATTAAATGTTTATGTTTTTTATTGTTTATATTTTAAATTAAAGTATTTGTTTTGATTATTTAGATTTTTGATGATGATTTTGATGGTAGTTAATGAAATATTTAGTTTATGAGATTTGAGAGAAAACGATGTGAAAGCAAATTTTTGGATTTTAGTAAAATTTATTTTTATATCAATTTTTTTTCTTAAAATAAGTCTTTTAAGGTGGAAGGTTAAATAGATTAATATTGTAGGAAATATTGTGAAACTAAAATCTAATGTTTAAATCTTTAAACATGAAAATATTCCTATTTTGATATTGAATTAAAAAAAATAAAATAAAATATTTGTTTTGATGATTTAAATTTTTAATAATAAAGTTTAAATCTTAAAAAAAATAAAAATTATGTTATAACTTAAATAATTGAAGTTAATTTCTATGTTTTAATTATAAAAACCATTGTAAATTGTGGAGTTTGTTTTGTTTTTGGATTATATGGATTTAAGTTTATATATTACTAAGAAGTGCCCACACTCTCTAGGTTTGGGGGAGGTTACTAGCGTTTCAATCCAGAATGAAGGTGGACAAGTATTGTTTGGTTTTTTTTGTGCATGTGAAAATGTATATATATATGATTTTTTAAAGTACTTATTTTGATTATTTAGTTTTTTATTTTATTTTATTTTTAAACATGATGGAGAATTTGTATGGATTAAAAAGAGAAAATTTCTAATAACAAAGGACTTTAAGCAATACCGATTCAGCTTGGGAAGGAGGCATTAATGGTCTTCCTATTCAGGTTGATATTGAATCTACTGCTATAACCTCCCCCGGACAGAAAGAGGAGCCAAGCAAAATACACTTGTTTTATGCGTTGGCTGTTCACCTGTAGCTTCAGAGGCATTTCTTTATTTTTACCTCTTAATAATAAGATTCTATGACAGTCCTTTCAATTAGTACTTGCATACGTTCTGATATCCATTTGTAGGTTCATTATATGAGAATGAAAAATGGTGGCTTTCATACATAACCTCCTCCAAAAATAAATAGATATTTCATAATAGTACTGAGTGATGGCTAATGATACGTCATTTCCATACAAATTGTAGCATAGACTACTAGATCGGCTTAATGCACATTGAGATGGTCTAGCCTCTGCTCGAGCTTGAAACATATAGGCGAATTCCATAAGCTGAATTGGAATACTCAGCAAGTTTTTAGTTACTATATTTATTATGCTTAAGACACAATAGGAGGCCCAATCGGGTAATCTGTTCATTGCATTGAGAGAAGCAAGGTGCTCTAATGTTATATTACCAAAAAGCAAAAAGTAATTAAAAAAATCATGTCCGTTCATAAAATAAAAAAATCATGAAAAGTAATTTAAAAAATCCATGTTGGTCTATTAAATAAAAAATTAAAACTTAAACCTAGATCTATCAAACTAGAGAGATATCAAATTTCCTGAGTTAAATATCTCAAGGAATTGGATCCCAGTTTAGGATGGATCTTAGCTAGTTATTAAGTTTACGGAGAACATGGAAAAATGATATAGAGATAAACCACGTGCTTAGGCGAAATTTGGATCCGAATCACATAAGTTGTAGTGACATCTTGTTTTCTTGAGAAGGATAAGCCTTGCAACAAAGATAATTGCTTAGCTTGGTTATTTATGGCATGGCCAAGACCCCAAGCGTAATTTTCAATTGGTTTAGCAGGGAAGAGAATCACCCCTCCCACTTCAGCTTTCCCAGGATTTCCTTTGGAAGCACCGTCAAATAGCATAATTAAAACCTGTTGTTGTTCAAGCCAAGTAGAGAAATATTTCAAAGACATAAGGAATTTCTAGGACTTGTCTCGATGGGGTCTACGAGCTATGAAATGATTGGAAACATGTTCTTTTATCCATGAAATCCATTGCTTCTCATAATCACTTAGCTCATTAAAGTTTCAAGAAGGGAAACCCCTGGCTGAAAGGGATTCAAAAATAAGGCCTTGAACTTGAAAGTCCACCATAGAGGGGGAGAGACATTCTGAATTGAACACGATTCTATTATGCGCCAACCATATTTTCCAACATAGATATTTTGGAAGAGCTATGCCGGGACGCTTTATGAGAACTTTAGATTGAAGGGGGTTCAGAAGAATACATTTCCAAAAGTTGAACATGGATCTCCAAGGGAAAGGGAGATGGGGGATAACACTGATCTTTGCAAAATCATGGTGCCAAACATTTAGGGAAAATTGACATTCTTGGAATAAATGTTTGATAGATTCTTCATATCTTTTGCATAGGATGCACCATGATGGACCTTGAATGCCTCTCTTTTGTAAATTGTCAGCAGTTAATACTTTCCCATGGACCATAGTCCAAAAAAAAATTCACTTTTGGTAAGCCATTTGGATGACAAATAGTCTTCCACAAAGTTGAAGAGAGAGGATTAGAAGTTGCGTCAAGGATGTTTTGGTAGCCTAAATTTCCTTGATAACCCCCTAAATTCCAATTCCATTCTCGGGAATCTTTGAGCGCAAATTGATTGGAGCATAACCTTTGATTGTTGAAATTAGTTTTAATTGCTATTCCGATGGAGCGTTGGGGGAATCCCTTCTAATTTCCAACCAATCCAATCTCCTATGGATGAATCCCTTGGGGAAATTTCTTTGAGGGTTCTCATTCCTCTTGAACTCAACCATTCCTTTAACTCAGTCATTTGATTGAGAACTTTAACTAAAATTTGAATAACATAATTATCATTCCAAAGATCAATGTTTTCACCATTTCAAACTTTCCAATTGAGGTGGTTTATAATAAGAGAGCTTGAGGCCTTACATAACCTCCATATACCAGAACCTTATCTTGCCCAATCTTTTAGCTTCAAACGAAGAAGATTGAGTCGAGAGAGATATTTAATTTTGATAGCTTGTTGCCACCAAGGATCACCATTGATGAGAAATTTCCATATTAATTTATCTCCCAATTAAGCTTGACTGAAGAGAGCAGGGTCACGAACACCAATAGATCCATTTTTCTTAGAGGCACGAACCACATTCTAGTTGACTAAATAGAACTTTTTTTTGTTGGATTTTCCTCCTCCCCATAGCAATTTAGGTAAGAGCATTCCTATTTGTGTTTGAATACCTTTAGGAGTTAGCAAACCAGAACATTGGTAGATAGGTAAAGAGGAAATGTGTAACACCCCGGTTTTGACCCCATGGTATTAAATTACATATGATGTAAATATTGTAATAAATCGTGTTGTGGAGCTCAAGTAAAAGGCCCCACCATGGATTTAGTGTTGCATGATTCGGTGATTAAACTCGATGCCGATGGTTTATGTGCTAACCAGGCACAGTAGATTGAGACATAATGTAAAATGCACATTAATAAAATACCGTGACTAGCTACATGCCGCAACGTTTCACAAGGAATAGGGAGGGGGGGATTAATTCAACCCATTGAGCCCAAGGGGGAAAATCCAATGTCGAAGGGGAAAACCATGAGATGGTTAACTACCATTTTTGTCTTTTTTCTGCCCAGTCATCCAAGTGGTGGAGTCGAATTATCTTTTATCTTGGGGAAGGTGTTTTCCTGTCTTCTTGGGCAAGTAAGAGCCCATGCTGGAGCATTCCTCACGCATCCCTCATTCACGTGGGTCTCCCTGACACGTTTTGGGAAAAAGGAAGCTCGTGGAAATTCATTCGCATTCCTCATGTAGAGGGTGGCAATTTTCCTCCCGCATGCAGAAAGGCAGTGATTTTTCCTCACTCACATAGGAGGTTTATCTTCAGGCAGGGGCGGCTCATGGGCTTTGTTTTTCCTTTTCACGATTTTGTTGCTGTGTGCTTGTGATGCCTGGAGGCATCCACGCTTTTCTCTTTTTCCTGCGTCCTTGGAGCTGGGGTGGGTGCAATCATCCACGTTTTTACAGTTTTCCTGTGTTGTATTCCCATGGTCGGGAAGTGTTATGTGAGTATCCAGCGATTGGGATATTTGTTGGGCGTTTTCATGTTGATTTGCAGTTCCCGTGTTCTTCCCATGCCAGGGAAGTGGGTTGAAAAGTACCCAGTGGTTGGAGCCTCTGTTGGGCAGTGTTTGTATTTTTTCCCCAGGATGGGGAGTGTCTTGTGATTATCTAGCGGTTGGGACCTCGATCGAGGGGGATGTTTATGTGTTTTGCAGTGGGACTTCGTTGGTTCGTGTTTCCCAAGCAAGTGGGAGAACATAGCCATGATTTCTTGGGAGTGTTGAGTCTGTTTTGGCCATGTTAGGGACAAAATGTCCATGGGAATCAAACTGTTGTTCGGAGGGTTGTTTTCACCCATCTTAGCAATCCATTTTGCTGTCAAGTTGTCTTCCTCAACCCAGGCCTGTGTATCTTGCTGTGCATGTTTTGTTGTTTTGGCCTGAACTGTGTACAAGGCTAGGAGTGGGAGAGACATAGAACATGCTTGATAACCCTGGGGTGGAACCACACAATAAGATGGGAGTGGTTGGTGAACCTGCTCTGCACATCCTGAAGAGCACTAGAAGGGAAGGGGTATCTAGAGGGACTGTGGAGCAGAGAAGGGGACACTTCCTTGTGTTGGGTGTGTAGACCATGGGGTTTCTAGGCAAGATAGGTCTTGTGTAGGTGCCCTTAGCTCGGTGTAGGATCTTACCAGCTTAGCAGTTCTTCCTATCCACTGCCTTGGAATCCTGACAAACCCAACTTGAAGGATGGCTTGGATGATAGCCTGATAAAACCATATGTTGGCTTGGTTGTGCCTTGTTGTGTTTGTTCTTGTGCGGAATCCTTGGCCGTGTCTTGTTGTGTTTGGCTGATCCTTTATGTGAGTGATGGCTTGGCTGTTTAGCCTAATAAACCCACTATGCTGGCTTGGTTGAGTTTTGTTGTACGTTAGATTGTTTGCTTGGTTGAGTAAGTCCAAGGAACCCCTACGTATTTGGCTTGTTGCCTTAGCAGTCTGCGAAACCCAACATGTGTGTTGGCTTGACTGTGGATGTGTTGTTTTGGCTATATGTGAGCCTGTTATTCCCTAGTGCCTTGTGGAATCATGCCCAGCTTGGGGGTGGCAGTGTCGTTGAGAGATTGATGAGCACACTGGCCTACGGTTGGGTGGAAAGTTGCAGCGACGTAGCTGGTTGCGGGACAGACTTCTCATAAGATAAGTAACTCTTGTCTATTTTGTAATTGCAAATGTATTTGTTTATGAATTATGGTGAACATGCTGAATGCCTATATGTTGTGAATGTGATTAAATGAATGAATTTGCTTTCGCTGTTTATTGCATTTTTACATCTGGGTATGTTTTAAGTACAATGCATTTTATATTATGATCATGGGACTACTTTGCCCGAGTTGTTAACATGTTTAGTTGCATCCTCTTCGTCAGTCATAGGGTTGGGGACGTGACAACTTGGTATCAGAGCATTAGGTTGCAGTATTAGGCCTCTATGGACCAATAAAATCAGTTGACAGAGGTGGGGGTAACTTTTGTTGAGAACATGCCAACAAGGAAAAATCAGAAATTTTTCTAAGTATGGGATAGTCTCCTATGTCGGTTGAGTTCACCTGAGTGGAGACACAACGACGGCTGTGAAAGCTGAAAGCACGCCATAGTGGCGGCTATACTTCCAAAATCTGAGCCGATACATTAGCTGCATCGCCCGGAGGGAGCCGATGCACTGAAGTAGCGACAACGACGGGTGTAAGTTTAAGTTCGAGCCGCTATAGCGGCTGCGTCGCCCAGAAGGAGACAATGAGCTGAAGGGCCATGCCGACGACGAAAAACGAAATGTGATCCGGTGGCTAAGATGATCCTTGGCAAGCTGCAGCGGCAGATGGGTTGCCAAGAATGCACCGACGGCGTTGGCAAAGAAGAGGTGAAGGAAGCTGATAGGACAAAAGGAAAGGAAAATGAAGGAAATTTCACATTCGTCTAAGTGTTGGTGGTGGAAGGCAAAAGAAGATCAGGGTTGCGGTTGCGGGTTGGAGTTGGGGAAGGAGTTACTACGGCGGATGGAAGTCAGGCTCTGAGCCGCAGCGGCAGGTGTAAGTCAAATTTGGAGCCGACGAGCAGCGGTGAAAGTCTAAGTGATCTCCGCTACAACGACGGCTAAGAAAAAAAGAGCAAGCCGCTACATGGAGGGGGTAAGTTTGAGTTGGATCCGCTACACGACGGATGACGGTCGAATATCTTTCCGCAGCCGTGGTGACTACAGTCAAAGGAGTTGAGCCGCAGTAGCGGCGAAAGTAAGAGAAATTTGAGAAATTTCTGTAAGTATGAAAAATCGACAGAAAGACGAAGAAGAAGTCGCTACGATGGCGGGGAAAAGAAGATGAGCAAGCCACTACGATGGCTGGAAACCAAAATTGGAGCCACAATGCCGGCGAGCGAAAGAAAAGATAGAAGTTGTTACGGTGGGTGGGAAAAGATGACAGGGCCAACATCGATGGATAGAAATTGAAGAAGAAGACGACGTTGCAGCGGTTGGAAAAGAAAGAAGGCTCTGCAACGACGGCGGCAGCAAGTCGAAGATGGAGCCGCTGAGGCGATAGGAGAGAAAAGAGGAGGAAGCCGCTACAGCGGGTGAAAGATGAAGGTCGGCCCGCTACAGTGGCGGGTGGAGATCGAAAATATTTTCGATGTAGCGGGTGGAATTTGAAACTTTTTCTGCTACAGTGGAAGAAAACCCAAGTTTGAGCCGACACTTCGGAGACTTTTGGTGAACTGATCCGAAGCAGGGTTTTAACAGGGATTTTAGTAGGTTTTCCAGTAGGTTCTGCAGAGGCTAGAAAGGTGAGGAATGGAAGGTGAAGTGATTGGTCACTTATGTAGAACTAAATGTTATAATAAGATTTGAGTGCATGGAAAAGAAGCAACCTAAAGGTGTGAAAGGCATTCCAGAAGTGATCTCCAACAAACAGATTTCAGCCATACAGTTGAAGAAGTCTGTGGGAAAAGTTGCAAAGTGTATGCAACTCATGTTTTGGATGCAATAGTTAATGGTACTCCTATGTTGGAGGGCTATCATGTGGTACAGGAATTCAGACTTTCTAGAGTCGATGTTGCAGCCACACGAATTGTGGAAAAATGAGTATGCTAGGCCAAGTATGTCCCAGTGAGGAGCACCAGTGTGGTTTGAGAAAATAAATATGGTACACTCTGATTGGGTATGGGTTCAGACAGTTGAACCCGTCACAGAGTTAAGGATGAAAATATTTTTCGGACAACCTTCAGGGCAAGGTATGGATCTTATGATGCCTCATGAATAATGTTCCAGTAAGTATCTGGACAAGTTTGTTTTGATTTCCTTAATAGTATTCTTATTTATTATGAGAATGAGGAAGAACATGTAAAACATTTTGAGGCTGACCTTGAATTTTCTCAGGAAGCATGAGTTGTATGCAAGTTTGAGCAAATGTGACTTCTATGAAAATAGAATTCATCATTCGGGCCACAATTATTTCAGATAGAGGAATATCTGGAGACCTTGAAAAGATTGAGGCCATGGTGAGTTGGCCTGCTTCAAGAAAAACTAATAGATGTGATATATTTTGTGGGACTTGTAGGGTATTGTAGGAAGTTCACTGAAGGATCTCTTGTAGGTAAGCAGATCCTATGTATAGGCCGAGTAGGCCTATATGTGAACTTGTAGTTCCATGAGGAAATGCCTCTCATATGTATGGGCATACATATGAGGACTTCCTGAAGACTTGAGTAGAATTACCTGAGCAGAGCATTATGGTGGTTCCCAATGGAATCTAGGGCAGGAAGCTACCGTATTCCATGAGAAGGGTCTCATGGCTGAAATATAGGTTTTGAAGCTTCAATTTGCAAGTTTTTGTATTTATTTATTGGAGACTATAATCTCCTGTGATGGTTTTGAATTATGCTAACCATGGATATGCTTGTCTTGCATTATTTAATGACTAAAGTTTCCTATTCCTAACTATGACAGTTTGGCTGATTTAAAATTGTGTTAGAATGACATGTTGTATGCAGATGTCTAGGGTTGGGACAACATGTGTAATTAGGGTACGAATGATCCCACTTGCAAAAGACAAACAATATGAGGTTGACCTCGTGGTTGCAAAAGAAATCTGATTTTTCTGCAGGAAGCAGGATTGATAACTCATATTTGACTATCAATGTTATCTATTGTTTGATATTTGAGAAGTCATGTATGCATGATATAGATTTAAAAAAAAAATCTATGATTAAATTTTATGATGTCATCTCATGAGAACTGTATGTTTGTATGTAACGTAGGTGAGATGATAAAAGTACGCATGGGTGTACATGGTTCCTTGAAAGGATGTACTGGATGTACATAGCTTCTCGAAGGGATGTGTTTGGAATAGGTTTGGATACCTATGATTACAATTATTGTATGATGACATCTCGTGTAAATTCCATGCTTGTGTGTAATGCAAGTGAAATGATGAAAGTATGTACTGGATGTACATGGTTCCTTCGAAGGATGTACGAGGTGTACATAGCTTCTCGAAGGGATGAGTTTGGAATAGGTTGGAAACCTACGATGGAAATTTTATAATGACATATGATGAAAACTGTATGTCTATACGTAATATAGGTGAGCCAATGAAAACATGTACCGATAATACATGGCTCCTATGGAAGGATGTACTTGGGTACATTGCTTCATCCCCCCTACCAGCTAGGCACTAGTATGCATCACTAGGGACGCCCAGGGTGTAAGCCATCCAGTTAGACTTCTTTCCGCACACATTCACGCCATAAGGGGACTGTCAAATATCCGAATTTCAGGGGGAATATGGTCTAAATTCGGATGTATGAGTCATAAAAGCATTTAATGAGAGGCCACACGCTCTCAATCATCATAAAAGCATTAAACAGAGAGGCCACCCTCTCTCATCCATGGTAATTGACAACTCATGGTTTTGTTCCATGGTATGGATTCAAGGCACATTGTACCTCTCTCATCCATGGTATTTCACAAGCCATGGTTTTGACCCATGGTATTGCCCCAAGGCACATTGTAATAATGTTATAAAAAGGCTCTATGCCTTCTTAATAAAGCATTCAAGGATTTTTGACATCCTCCACTTCTCTTATTCCATTGCGTTATTGGGTTACTAGTTTTGAGTGTCTTTCTTAGTATGGTTTCAGAGGTAAGGCTCAAAGAATTCTCTTTGAGCCTCACCCTTCCATGTGGGCTATTTACTCTATGTTTATTTGTTTAGACTATATACAGGCCCATTATGTTATCTCTTCCCCTCCTCTCTCGGCATCCAATCCTTCCGGGTCTTAGCCCCCAAGATCTGAATCAGTGGTATCAGAGCAGGTACGCTCTCCATGGGAATGAGGGTTTGAGCATAGTTCGGGTTCAAAGATATGCAGATATTTCCAGCCTCCTTTTGGCACACTCGAAGTCCATTGCTAGGCCATACACTGTAAGCATCACAGTTGGTCCTCAGGAAATACATGATATATAAGTTTCAAGAGGAAGTTCCATGATCTCTACAACATCCGATTTTGCTCTACAAACCCTTGGCAATATACGAACTGAAGATCAACACGTATTTACAAATTTGAACTGATACTGTAACTTGTACAAAGAGTTTCATAGGCTCTTCCATATCTCATTGGAAATATATTTCCGTCATCTAAAATGGGTATTTTTTTGGTTTCTCATTTACCTTCCTGGTTTGTGAGATATGCTTGTTTGAAGCAATCTATGTTTGTACATAGTGCGACCTCATGTACCACAAATTAAAACAAGTACAATAGACTCCACATAACATATCATAGGCTCTACCATATCTCATTGGAAATATATTTCTGTTAGCTAAAATGGGTATTTCGCAGTTTTTCATTTGGATCTCTGGTTTGAGAGATATCATCGATTGAAGCAACATGTGTCTGGAAAACCAGTGCGTGCGCGTCCCTTGAGCTTCGAAAACCATTTTATCACTCCTTGGGCCACTACAGAGAGAGTATGTTATATGGATGGAAAGGTCTCTTCAATATCTCAAATGGGTCTTCAACATCTCAAATGGGTCTTCAACGGAATTCAATTTCATCACCTGCATCAAAATATATGAATGGATTTGCAACGAGACATAAACTTCACCAAAGACCATTTTTTTTTTACTTTAATGAAATCCTATTGTAATCATGGTTATGGGTTAACCACACAAAACCCATGGTTATGGTTCAACCACATAAAACCCACGATTATGGTTAGGGTTCAACCACACAAAACCCACATTTATGGTTATGGGTCAACCACATAAAACCCATGGTTAAAGGTCAACCACACAAAACCCACAGTTATGGTTATGGGTCAACCACACAAATCCCACGGTTATGGGTTAACCATAGAAAACTCTTCTCTTCATTAGAAATTGACACATTGTAATCATGGGTCTCTTTTTAGTATGAAATGATGGGGACCATCATTTTCTAAGGGGGGAAGAATGATCCGAATTTCAGGGGGAATATGGTCTAAATTCAGATGTATGAGTCATAAAATCATTTGATGAGAGGCCACAAGCTCTCAATCATCATAAAAGCATTAAACAGAGAGGCCACCCTCTCTCATCCATGGTATTTGACAACTCATGATTTTGTTCCATGGTATGGCTTCAAGACACATTGTACCTCTCTCATCCATGGTATTTCACAACCCATGGTATTACCCCAAGGCACATTGTAATAATGTTATAAAAAGGCTCTATGCCTTCTCAATAAAGCATTCAAGGATTTTTGACATCCTCCACTTCTCTTATTCTATTGCATTATTGGGTTACTGGTTCTCAGTGTCTTTCTTAGTATGGTTTGAGAGGTGAGGCTCAAAGAACTCTCTTTGAACCTCACCCCTCCATGTGGGCTATTTACTCTATGTATGTTACTCTATGCATCAAATGTTAACAATTTTGCAGCTTTAATCCCCTCCTCTCTCAGCATCCAAGCCTTTTGGGTCTCATCCCCCAAGATCCAGATCAGTCATGAGAGTGGGGGCTCCGTGAAGAGAATAACCCCTAGGTATTATGGTGTTCGGAAAGGAAGTGCCTGAGCATTGGTAAGCACTTGGAGGAGGTGCTGGGCCCTTAAGCTAGAGCTGTTATTGAGCACCCAAGGAAGTGTTAGGCTCTGAAGCGGGGCTGATCGGATATCAGTTGAGAGATGCTATACAGATAAGTATTGGATTACTTGGCAAATCTCGATTGACTTTCTGTAATTACACATGTGCATGATGATTCAACTAATATTTTTGAAAAATCTTGTTAAGAAATAAATCCTACAAAAATGAATCTTACATGTGAATTAATCTGTTATGGTACTTATAAAAGAAGCGCTTGAACACTGGTGAGCACTAGAAGAGGTGCTAGGCCCGCAAGCTAGAGCTGCCATTGAGCACCCAAGGAGGTGTTAGGCTCTGAAGCGGGGATGTCAAGATCTCGGTGGAGAGATGTTATACAGATAAGTATTCGGTTTACTTATCAAACTTTTGTTGTTGTTGATTTTCTGTAAATATATATGAGCATGTGATGCTGCCATGATTTTGAAAATCTTGTTATAGATTGCATCCTACAGGAATGAATCTAACATATGAATTGAATTCATTGTGGTGTTCAGAAAGGAGCACCTGAGCTTGGTAAAGCACCTAGAGCAGGTGCAGGTTCTTGAACATAACTGCTATTGAAGCACCCAAAGAGGTGTTGGGCTCAACAATGGAGCTGTTAGACCTCAGTTGAGAGGTATTTGCAGGTGATCCAAGGCTTGCAAAAATTTGGATACCTTTTAATGCACATCCTGGAAAGCACTGGAAGGGTGGGTACGCTCGAGGGACTGTAATGCAGAGAATAGGTACCATCCTTGTGTGGGGTGGGGCAGGTTTGTTGGTGCCATGGTTATATAAAGCCAAGTCGGATACCTATGGAACCAAAGAAGATACTTATGCAGATAAGTATTTGGTTCACTTGACAACTTCTTGTCAATTTTATGTCAATGTACATGTGCATGTGATTCATATATGATTTTGGAAAATCTTGTGAATGCTAACATGGTAATTGATCCATTGCTTGGGGCTTGAGCATAGGTATTGCTGGTTGCCAAAGACATCAAAAATGTTCTAAGCTGAGGAGAAAGAATCTCCAGAACCAGAAGAAGATCATGTGGTGTATGCTGGCGCATGCAAGCAAAGACTTGGACGAGTTTCAGATCATGCCAGTGGACAAGTAAAGGTGTAGAGGAAGCACTGGGGTCCTGAAAAGGATACGTGGGAGATGAAGGATGTCATACAATTGGTACATCTATTTTGTTCAAGTTCACAGAGTGCTGAGGTAGTGCCAGTATAGCATTTGTTCAAAATAAAGCATTGAGGACAGTGCTATTGAAGGGGGAGGGGAATGTAACACCCCGGTTTTGACCCCATGGTATTAAATTACATATGATGTAAATATTGTAATAAATTGTGGTGTGGAGCTCAAGGAAAAGGCCCCACCATGGATTTAATGTTGTATGATTCGATGATTAAAATTGATGCCGATGGTTTATGTGCTAACCAGACACAGTATATTGAGACATCATGTAAAATGCACATTAATAAAATACTACGACTAGCTACACGCCGCAACATTTAACAAGGAATAGGGAGGGGGGGATTAATTCAACCGTTTGAGCCTAAGGGGGAAAATCCAATGTCTAATGGGAAAACCATGAGATGGTTAACTACCCTTTTTGTCTTTTTTCTACCCAGTCATCCAAGTGGTGGAGTCGAATTATCTTTTGTCTTGGGGAAGGTGTTTTCCTGTCTTCTTGGGCAAGTAAGAGCCCATGCTGGAGCATTCCTCACGCATCCCTCATTCACGTGGGTCTCCCTGACACGTTTTGGGAAAAAGGAAGCTCGTGGGCATTCATTCGCATTCCTCATGCAGAGGGTGGCAATTTTCCTCTCGCATGCAGAAAGGCAATGATTTTTCCTCACTCACACAGGAGGTTTATCTTTAGGCAGGGGCAACTCATGGGCTCTGTTTTTCCTTTTCATGATTTTGTTACTGTGTGCTTGTGATGCGTGGAGGCATCCACGCTTTTCTCTTTCACCTGTGTCCTTAGAGCTGGGGTCGGCGCAATCATCCACATTTTTACAGTTTTCTTGTGTTGTATTCCCATGGTTGGGAAGTGTTTTGTGAGTATCCAGGGATTGGGATCTCTGTTGGGCATTTTCATGTTGATTTGCAGTTCCCGTGTTCTTCCCATGCCAGGGAAGTGGGTTGAAAAGTACTTAGTGGTTGGAGCCTCTGTTGGGCAGTGTTTGTATTTTTTCCCTAGGCTGGGGAGTGTCTTGTGATTATCCAGTGGTTGGGACTTCGACCGGGGGGGATGTTTTTGTGTTTTGCAGTGGGACTTCATTTGTTCGTGTTTCCCAAGCGAGTGGGAGAACATAGCCACAATTTCTTGGGTGTGTTGAGTATGTTTTGGCCACATTAGGGCCAAAACATCCATGGCAATCGAACTGTTGTTCGGAGGGATGTTTTCACCCATCTTAGCAATCCATTTTGCTGTCAAGTTGTCTTCCTCAACCCAGGCCTGTGTATCTTGTTGTGCATGTTTTGTTGTTTTGGACTGAACTGTGTACAAGGCTAGGAGTGGGAGAGACATAGAACATGATTGATAACCCTAGGGTGGAACCGCACGATAAGATGGGAGTGGTTGGTGAACCTGCTTTGCACATCCTGAAGAGCACTGGAAGGGAAGGGGTAGCCCGAGGGACTGTGGAGCAGAGAAGGTGACACTTCCTTGTGTTGGGTGTGTAGACCATGGGGTTTCCAGGCCAGATAGGTCTTGTGTAGGTGCCCTTAGCTCGGTGTAGGAGCTTACTAGCTTATCAGTTCTTCCTATCCACTGCCTTGGAAGCCTGACAAACCCAACTTGAAGGATGGCTTGGCTGATAACCTGATAAAACCATATGTTGGCTTGGTTGTGCCTTGTTGTGTTTGTTCTTGTGCAGAATCCTCGGCCATGTTTTGTTGTGTTTGGCTGATCCTTTATGTGAGTGATGGCTTGGTTGTTTAGCCTGATAAACCCACTATACTGGCTTGGCTGAGTTCTGTTATACCTTAGATTGTTTGCTTGGTCAAGTAAGTCCAAGGAACCCCTATGTATTTGGCTTGTTACCTTAGCAGTTTGCAAAACCCAACAGGTGTGTTGGCTTGACTGTTGATGTGTTGTTTTGGCTATGTGTGAGACTGTTATTCCCTAGTGCCTTGTGGATTGATGCCCATCTTGGGGGTGGCAATGTTGCTGAGAGATTGATGAGCACACTGGCCTATGGTTGGGTGGAACGTTGCAACGACGTAGCTGGTTGCGGGACATACTTCTCATAAGATAAGTAACTCTTGTCTATTTTGTAATTGCAATTGTATTTGCTTATGACTTATGGTGAACATGTTGAATTCCTATATGTTGTGAATGTGCTTAAATGAATGAATTTGCTTTCGCTGTTTATTGCATTTTAACATATGGGTATGTTTTAAGTACAATGCATTTTATATTATTTTCATGGGACTACTTTGCCCGGGTTGTTAACATGTTTAGTCACGTCCTTTTTCGTCGGTCAGAGGGTTGGGGATGTGACAAAATGATTGATTTTAAATAGTAATTACTTGCCAGATTTAGCCATTGCATGCCCCACAAATATATTTTCTTTTTTAATTTATGTAGAAGGCTCTCCTAATGTTTTGCAGGGACGAGACCGTTCAAAATTAGAAGACATAAATATCTGAAGGATTTCCAATATGAAACAAACGAGAATTCTAGGATAATGGAGATGGCTCTCAAAATATGATATGGACAGTTCCAACTAGCAATTTGAATTTTACGTTTGTTGACTCTGGCACCATATATTTCTAAGTAGGTATCCATAATTCTTTTGAAACATCTTTCAATAATTTTAGAATCTTCCTTAAGTAACAATGTATCATCTGGAAACTGAGAGTGATTTATGCTTTTTACGTTCCTAGCAATTTGAGGACAACTAATTTTCCCATCACTTGTTCTTGTTCAAGGAACTTGCCAAGCTATCAACGATTAGAATGTAGAGGATTGGGTAAAGTGGACAATGTCCTTGTTGGAGAGCACGAGAGGCTTGGAAGAATTCAGTAAGCCTTCCATTAACCAAAGATGCTATCCAAGGGATCCCAATGCATGCCTGCACTAATTTAATGAACCCATTACAGAAACCAAAATGCTTCAAAATTTGAAATAAAAAAGAATGTTTTACTCAATCGAATGTGTTTGCCATGTCCAACTTGACAACTACGCCTTTTTCTCGTTCTGAGTTGCTTCAGTGCAGGGCTCACTAAACTAGAATAATATTGTCCAGAATGTTACGAGTATGCATGAAATATCTATTTTCAGAGATGAGCTTGGAAAGTAGAGGCTTCAAATTAGAGGAAATTTGGATGAAAAATGGGCCTCCTAAGGAATATGATAAAAATATTCCATGTGGGCAATTTTTTTATACTATTTCACTTTTATGGAAGCTTCCCAATGGATGTGTATATTAATTATGATATTAGTTAAATTTATTTGACCAAAATTTTGACGGTTATTATAAAAATATTAATTATAATATATTATCATTATATACTAGTTCTAATATTAATTACTATTATTATATATTATATATTGGTCATGTATTACCTAAAACATGGATGGGTATTTGACTAAGTAATATTTTTGGACCGAGTTAAAGTTATTAGACACATTAATATTTTTGGATAGGGAGATTCCATGAAGGTGGGTAACACTTTTTGGCCAAATTTGGCGAGGAAAACCTGATTTTTTACTCATGTGCTAGATAGAATCCCTCGAAACGCATATATGACATGTGAATATCGACTTGTAGTAATTTTTTTTTTGTAGAATACTATGTTGTCTTCCCAATGATATTTAAAAAAAATATTTCGATGTCATTTAACGTGTGAAAATTTTCATTTAATAAACCGTGTGATCTTAAAAATTTGAAGAAGTTAATAAGTGACTCGTGTCCAACCCCAATAATTCAATATTATATTAATAATTTAAAAATATGTATATATGAGCATGATTTACACATAATGCACTGTGGTCTGCATATTTTTTTGTTAATTTATTTCGCAATATACAATTATTTATTATTTTTCGAAAGTGACCACATTTGATTTCAGCATCATTTTATACACATGTGTGTCCATCCCAGCTTTTTTTTCACTATTTTCAAAAATTGAAAAACCAAAGATACCCTTTAGAAGAGGACACGTCGATGTGTGGGTTGTGCATTTTTAAGAAATTTTTGGATGTGTATTTTTTACCCTGCGGATTTTTCTTTGAGATGCTTCGAAGTTGTTGTCAGGTTTTCTAAGTGTAAGTTTTTGAACTAATTAAAAATAAAACCCATATGAATTCCAAAATGCATGCATGATACCTCAATGGATAGAGGATTTAGTGATGAATCTATCAGTATGAACTCTGCTTAGTTGTGTGCCATGAATGGCAGGGTTTACACCCCTAGAAGACATAGAGACGCATTGATTTTCCTATAAGAGGGTCAACTCTCTATTTTTCAGGTATTTAAAAACATCGATCGAGGTTTTAACAGAAGCTCGATCGAGAGTCTAACAAAACCTCGATCGAGGTAATTCTGAAACCCTCGATCGAGGTCCAGTTTTTGTTAAAAATCATACAAAAATGGCCGAGAATGAACTTAGGCATTGATGGCATTAATGCATTCCAACTACCTTCCTAACCTAATTTCCCACCTAAATTCCTAAAGAAATTCTATATAAACATAAAACATAAAACATAAAACATAAACATGTTACTAATTTTATCCTTTACAATTGACTAACCTATTTGAAACAATGCTTGTGTTCTAATGCAAATTTAGCATTGTGTATTGTGTTTACATATTGTTGTAGGCATGAATTTGGATTGTTGATCTTGATCACGATGGGAAGTAAGAAGCCTCGAAGTAAAAATCTTCTAGGAATCAAAGCAACACTGAAGAAATAAGAGAGAAAGACAGAGAAAGAAAGAGAAAAAAAGAGCAATCTTGAGAGGAAAAGAAGTTGCAAATCAAGTTATGATGGGAGAATCAAATGCCATTGCTAACAATATTGGTATAATTTAAAAGTTATACAATTTCATATTCATATATATAATTTCATTTTCCTAGTGATCTAGTTCATATAATTTCATATCCATATATCCATATAATTTCATATTGCATAATATATTCAATTTCAAAGTGTTCTAGTTCATAATATATATATATATATATACACACACACACATGTTAAATTGTTTAGAATGTAAATATAATTTTGTAATTAATTCATAAACTTATATACATTGTATGTGGATGTATGAATTCATATATATGTATTCATAATTGTATGTAAATTGTATAATTTCATATTTACATATTCATATAATTTCATATTGCATATTGATATATTCAATTTCATAGTGTTCTAGTTCATTATATATATATAGACACATGTTAAATTGTTTAGAATTTAATTATAATTTTGTAAAATTGTAATTTTGTAATTAATTCATAAACGTATATACATTGTATGTGCATCTATGAATATATATGTATTCATAATTGTATGTAAATTGTATAATTTCATATTCACATATTCATATAATTTCATATTGCATATTCATATATTCAATTTCATAGTGTTCTA